>JAOBYG010166644.1:0-18224 GCA_025403545.1 Epizoanthus stellaris
GTTTTAACGCGCCTATTCCTGAGCAAATCTTTTTGGAGATATTATTGATATGCTTGGTCCAGGACAGGGTCTCATCAATTGTTAGGCCTAGAGACTTGGAGGAGTCAACTCTTTTTATTTCGCTGTTTTCGATATGTGCACGGATGACAGCATCAGTTTGAGTTTGCAGCCTCTGTCGGGATCCAATGATCATAAATTCGGTTTTGGCTACATTTAGGCTAAGCATATCATAGCATAGCATAGCATAGCATAGCATAGTATAGTATAGTATAGTAGAGTATAGTACAGCATAGTCTAGCACAGAGTTCAATAGGAAGCCCCGTGGTTTGCATTAGCAATGTAGTTTTCGTTGCTTTTAGTACACTTTCGTTTGGATTCCGGCTCAGTGAGGAATTTCGGTGGGGATCCTTCTGCTGTTGTGCAGGTGCTAGGAAAACGAAACCATATATGTAGTAACCCTATTTAAAGTGTGAATCACAAACGCTTTCGCATATTATTTATAATCAAAATTAAGTTGAAAACACCGTGAGCACTTTCATGAGAGAATGATCAACGGTTCAACGCTGTGGAACAATACATTTTACTGCACCAAGAATGCAAATCACAATCTACAATCTCCGTTCATGCCGTTTGCTACAACTAACTACCTGAACTATTAAATTAAACGATGTAAAGACAAGTGTTATATAGATTTTGTAGTTTTACAAATAGTTTTTAATTTTACACGAGTCCTTTATTACGGCTCAGGTTCTTTACCAAAAATTTCAAAAATCCATACTATACACCACTGAATCGAATTAAATAAAAATTCTGCAGTATGTCTACAGACACTCATTCAGCGCAGTGATATAAAATCACAAAATCTGATCACATACATGTCCACATCCATTTACAATAAATTCATAGATTTTGCTAGCAATTTCCTACACTGAATTGAAATGAATGAGCAAAACAGATGGTAATGTAGTCACGGGTCGTACCCAGGCTCCGATTAATCACAATGGCCGGAAAGAAGCCGTATAGGGATCGGGACTAGGCAAGGTCAGTTTAAGGATAATTTTCCGTACTGGGTCGTAGCCTAATTTCAAATCCATATTTGAAATCGTAGCATATATGGTCAATTTACCGACAGTTCATATCATGGAAAACACAATAATTAAGCAGGAATGCACAGATTTGAAAGAAACAGCAGCTGAAACTTTCGCGCACGACTAACTATTTTGGTCAAATAAACTGACAGAAATAAACTGAACATGTTACCAACCTGTATTTATTTGTATCTTGAGTTTTGGTTTAAACGCTAACTGGGGCTACAAACGTTTAAAACCTTGCGTTTCGTTCTCAACGCTCATGTAATGCCACTGGTTAAGTTGCAGCCAAAACTCGCCTTGCAGTGAGTTCACTCGATCCGGAGTTGAATTTTGGATCGCGTTATTTTTGTTTTCCACTGCGAAGACGACCCCACAATCCAAATTTGCATGTTGCGATGATAATTGTCCAAGTAACCATATTAATAAAAGTGCCAAATCCCTCAAATGAACACAGAAAGAGAGTCAAATAGATCACTTCTCGAGTCCGCCATCTGAACTTGTCGGTGTTGCATAAGTACTTCATGTAGTATGTCATATGTTGGATCTTCCGGAAATCCTATCGTTTGAATCTCAATTTAACCTGGCATACAAATTTAGTGTTCTGCCTACGCTTTGCTTCGGCAGCGAAAAAATATATCCAAGAAATAACTCGAATTTTTAGAATTTGGATTAATTTCATGGAGCGTTAATATTCCTATAATAAGGTATTATTTCATGTCGTGTACGTCAAGAATAAAGTAGGAAAGCCAACTTAGAACTGAGGAATAGAGGTGAATTCGTGACAACCCGAGTAAAATAAAATCATTGTATATTCCAATCATTTCTTTTAAATTTCCAGTTGGGCTACCGAGTCCACCGGGCTGTTTCACGTATAAAAGAAAGGGAAATATCGATTACTTTAATATTAATTCAGGCAACCTTAGCGTGATGAAATATATTTTATACATTTTTAGTCATAAACATACTCATTACTTTATTGCAACTTTTTCAGATTGCATGATGTTCAAGATATCGCATTCAAGAATATATTATTCAGACAGTGAATTCAATGAGACACAGATGCAAGCATGACGAAATACTCTTTTTATGAAATAAGCCAGCTTGTTAAGGATGGACGACTAGAGGAAATCCAAAACGTTTCCAGAGAGATTGGACACAATGCCACAATCAACAGAGATAAATGGTCTCTACTGCATTTATCATCATCCAATGATAGGGTAGATGTAATCCATTACCTCATTGAGACAGGACACAATATAAATTGCCGAGACAAGAATGGCAAGTCTCCTCTATATTATTGTATTTCTGAGAAGGCAGCTAAGATGCTGATTGATGCCGGTGCTGAAGTAAATCAAAAGAGCATTCTGGGAAAGACACCACTACATCATGCATGTTTATCAACTGCAACTCCTGCAGTAGTAAAACTGCTTCTACAGTCTGATGGGCAAGTGAATGCTCAAGATAAGTTTGGAAATACACCTCTCTTAAATGCTTGTGACATGGCCTATGGATGTATAGATGAAGAAGAGTTTCAACAGAATCTTCCAAAGCTGGAAATTCTCCTTGAACATGGAGCTGATGTTGCTCACACCAACTTAAAAGGTGAAACCAGTTTGCATATCTGCAGCTTACGACACACACATGAAATAGCAGAAATTATGCTGAAACATGGTGTAAATGTTAATGCTGTGAACAAAAAACACCAAACAGCATTAACCTTGTCTTGTTACAACAGTATATCCTATGTTTATGGGAAGAAAGGAATCATAGCTACTTTGGATCACCTCTTGACCCATGGTGCAGACCCCACTGTAGCAGACGAAATTGGAATGACACCTCTACACGTGTTGCTGTTAAATCACTGCAGTTCCATGTCAGCAATTGATATTGCACCCATTGTTAGCATGCTACTAGAACATGGTGCTTCTTTGAATGCCAAAGATAACATGCTGCGTACACCGGTACATTATGCATGTTATGCTGCTGCTGGATATACAAATTGGATAGACATACTGACAATGTTTTTGTCATATGGAGGAGATATCAATGCTCAAGATGTGGAAGGCTTTGCACCTATTCATCTTACTGTGCCCCGTGATTGCAGTCATTCATCATCATTTTTATCGGTGCCCTGGGATTTACTGTGTGAAACAGATGACGTACGCGTGGAGAAGAAGATCAACTGGAATTGTGCTCGAAAACAAGGAGTAACTTTGGCCCACATTGTTTCAGCACAAAATGGGATCAAGTTTGCAGGATATAAAATTCCTTGGGACATCAATGCACCAGATGAATTCCTTTCAACACCGTTGCATTATGCTGCATTTACAAACAACACCAAAGTACTCAAATATCTTGATGTCACAGGCTACGACGCCAAAGTCACTTTGCAAAACTGTTTGGGTGAGGATCCAATCGAAAGTGCAATGGTTGCTTGGCACCTTGAAATGGTAGCATTGCTTAGTGAAATATATCGAGAAACTTATTTGAAGGAAGTGGAATGGTTATCCGATAACTCATGTGAACCGTGTATTGAGCTTGCTAACAAAAGCAGGACATTTTATGGGCCCTTTGAAAAGAAAGAACAATTAGTTTCGGTAGATCCAACAGAAATTCAAATCAATCCTGTTGGGAAAATGGAACACTATTTGCCACACATTTTTCACACTCCAATGTTAGGCAAAGTACTTGAAACTGCAGAAGTAGGACAAATTCATCACGAAACAGAAAGCCTGATCAAACAGATTCTTCAGAAGGTCGCTGATCATGATTGTCGTTTTCGGTCGGTAATTATTCCATCTGGTAGTGTCCGTGAGGAAACCAAGGCTGGACTACCGGATGAATATGACTTTATGTGTAATCTTGAACACATCAGCTCTTCATGTAAAGTAGTCGAGGATGATACCTGCTCTCCAGGTTTTGTGCGTTTCAAGGTCATCGAAGATGGCAAGCACATGGACGAATTCCTTGATGCCGAGGGATTCCTTGTGCCATCTTTAGTCAAATGGAAATTTGAAGAAATTGTGAAGTTGGTAATGTTTGATTCTGACTTGTGGAGGTCTTGCAGGATCTGCTCAAACTTTGTGGTCCCCAGTTCAGAGTTAAACCCTGCATATCCAAAGCCGTCAGTCATCCTCAGTTTCTGTTGGAATGGACCAGTCTACAAGAACATGGTGTACTCAGTTGATCTGGTACCAGTTATAGATGCTGGGGCGTTTTGGCCAATGGGTGCAGTCAAGCGCAGTCCTCTTTTAGACACAATTGAAAACCAGTGCCTTTTCACCATGACTATCCCACGTTTTGAGCATGGCATATTTGGAAACGAAGTGCGGATATCATTTTCACTGATGGAAAGTGCAATATTTGACACTATCCCTGGTGTTATCAGGGATGCTTACATTACTGCAAAGGCTGTTCGTAATGTGATCCCAACATTGGTGGAGAGTGAAGAGGTGCGTTTTTCCGATGAGGACGTTTATAGCGCACAGTCTTTAATATGTTCATACTGGCTCAAAAATGCTTTGTTTCATGAGTTGGAGAAACACGGCCTAGATGACAGCTGCAGTTTAACAGTATGGGTCAGAAGAATATATGAAAGAGTACATCGATACGTATGTGAAGATGAAGTATTTCCATCATTTTTTATGCCACAGCTGGATTTCATTGCTACCAAGTTGAAAAACCGAGACAAGACAAGTACCTCTCTGGAGTCTCTGATAAGAGAATTCACGGCATGCAAGAAAACGTGTCAAATAATTCAGCAATTTCTCTCGTCTGATGGTGAAAGCGCTTCTTTTTAAGATCAGGGAGGCAATTCTCAGTTATCTCAATCTACTTACGTCCTATTAAATGACTCCCAGATGTTTTGAAACCGTCAAAATGATTTCCCAGCCCACAAACCAGTACTATTTACGTCAAATTGTTTAGTTTCGGTTCAAAATTAGATGCAGTCAAAACGTTTTCTTTATCTTCATCGAACAGTACAACAGAGTACACAGTATGAAGGCTTGTGCATATCCAGCGCATTATAGAGATATCATTATCTTTATTGACGTATTAACGGTTTCATGAACAATTTTTTTCAGTTCCAAACACTTCTCAATTTTCAAAACAAGGAAACCTATCTCAAGCATCCAATTGAGCACTTTGGGGCTCATTATAAATAACAATAGGCCAGATCCGTGTAAAACACCGGAACCTCATAAGGTTATTTTGATCACAAGATAGAGATTGAGGGGAGGGGGAGGCGAAAAAAAGGCCAAATTATTGCAAACTCTTCCCTGAAGAAGGTTGGTGTAGTCAACCGAAATATTGGAAAATAAAAGAGTCGTCAAGAAATCAGCCTTGCAGATTTGGCTTGTTCAAATTATAGGACTCCGACTATCGCCCCAGAGAATTCAAGTTTTTAAAATTGTTCGGGGAAGCATGTCCCCCAGACCCACTACAAACTTCACCCTACGAGCCTTTCAAGCACTGTTTCATTTTGCCAATAACATCTGGAAAAGATGTAAAAGTCTCCAGCCGATCACCTTGAATTTCTAAGAACAAATCACAAAGAAGCTAACACATCCATAAAAGTTAAATGGAACGATGGCCCACGGTTTCGACGGCAGTAGCTGAAACAAAAAAATGATTGGCGGTGCCCACATGCAACAAAACTTGTTTGGTGCAGTAAACCATAGAGAATAGGGAAAGGAGATGGAGAGGGAGAGGAGGGGGATTGTATCTAATTATTGACAGTTAAGGGGGTTGGTGAGACTATTTTGCTTATTCTGGAGGTGGATAGGGACTTACTTTGGGCGTTCTAGGAACTGCATTCCCAATCAGGGAGCCCTGCTTCCAACTTCCCCACCAGTTTTTATAGGTCAGCAAACTACATAAAGTATAAATACTGTAAACAAACCTAATGACATATCATTTATGTTTCTTTCCAATTTTTCGTTATTACAAGACAACCTAAGCAGCTAGAAGGAAATCTATGTGATGCTGTCACGTGGCCGTGGCGTTTTGAAACATGTGGCAGTGCTACGAAAGTGAACACAGCGATTCACATTTCTGATACTAATTTCTCCCATAGGCATATTCACATTTTATAGTACTGACAAGGCCATCTAAGTTAAAGGACACTTGTAAGTAGCTAGGCAAGGTGATTGTCCAAAGAGACAAGACTGATCGAGGACATTACACCACGTGCACATGACATCATCAGTTATTATTAATCCTCGTATTTGGATTAATAGCAGAAGAATACCATACAACTTAGTAATATCCGTATATCGTCCCTTCTAAAGCCCTGGCCAAACGGACTCGCAAGTCGATGCAAGTCAACGCAAGTTTTGGACTTGCGTTCAACTTGCGTTTCGTTTGGCCACCAACTTGCGTGCACTTGCATGGACTTGCATGGACTTGCATCGACTTTGGACGTGCTCAAACTTTTTCGCAAGTCAGCGCAAGTCGATGCAAGTTTTTTCCCCGTTTGGCCACCAAACGCAAGCCAACGCAAGTTTGATCGCAAGTTTTCGTTGTTATGGAAACACAACAGCCAATAAAATGCTTGTATTTTGACCTTGTTCATGTTTCATACGCGCGCGCGCGCCATTGTTGCTCTTTCGCTCGAAAATGTCGACAATTACGCCGTCTGGAAGTGGAAACGAAATGTCTGACAGTGACCGGGACCGTAGTCATAGAAAGAAAAAGTACAGACGAAAAAGGAAAAGAAAGACTGTTACATCAGAAAGTAGTAGTAGTTGGAGCGATGAGGGGAGCGGACGTGACTCCACAGTTAAAAACAGCCAGCAGAAGAAGAAGAAAACCGAAAAAACGAACAAGAAAGATCTGGGGAAAGATGCAACTGCGGAAGCCAGCAAAGAACACAACAACAAGGAAAATAAAAACTCCATCGAGCCGGACAAAAAAATGAAATGGACGAATGAAGTAACCTCAACGTTGATAGAGAAATACGAAGAGAGGCCATGTTTGTGGGACATCTTCTCTCCCGAGTACCACAATCGGCAGAGCACTAACAAAGCTAAGGCGGAAATCGAGGTGAGGCGGGAGTCAACACTCGATGTTTAAATTTCGCATTTCTTTGCATATAATAAAATTTTTCATTTCATTAATTGTTATCTATTCAAAAGAACAGCAAAAATACCCAGCTCATTGGCGGATATGCGCGAATGTCATGGCTTTGTATTGCGGGATTCAGTGGCACTGGCCACTGCTTTGCCTTTGGTTTTGTTTACATGCAGCTGCCATAATAATCAGTGAGGGTATTTGGCGAATTATGTCCCATCTATGCCCGTCCTTCCTGGCTTCCCCAGCTATCGCTATCACAAGCCAAATTCGGACACAAGACCCACCAATCATGCATGAAGCTTAACATCCTGAAATATGGATTAAGCAGTAAATATGTAAAAAATGTTTGTAAATATTCAAATCAGAAGAAGGTCAATTCAACTACAAAAAGCCAGACACAAAACATCCACCCCAATATATCGAGCTTCGAGCTCACAGCCATAAATTAAAGAAGAAAAATGAGACATATGTCTCAGTTATAATGTTTTATTTAATAATTTATATTGTTTTTACAAAAAGTTCAGCTTGGGTAAATATCAGGGTGTAAAGTTATTATTTTCCTAATTTTTCTTATTTTTCTAAATGATTCCTATTTTCTCCTGTTTTTTAAAGAAAAACTATTTTTCCTATTTTTTTAACTCTGGAAGCCAGTATGTATTGAGAAATCATAAATAAAATTGAATGGGTGTCCTTGTTCATTCAGATTTAGTGAGAAGCAATATGATGATTAATTGAGTACTTCTTTGTTTTGAAGTCTATTGTTTATTTTTGATTCTGGTCATGTTCATATCATGGATCCTGTTATTTTCTTCTCTTTTATTTCTATCTGGTATTTTGACTGATCCCACTGTATCTGCATATATATATATATATATACATGAAAGTATAATATGTGCCCTACCGGCTATTACCATAATGGCTTTATGGCAACTGTGGACTTGGGACCCACTGTGTATATATATAATTATATATATTTCATGTTAAAAGTATAATTATATTTAGGGACTGGTCATAAAGTATAGGGGTGGATAATGAAAATCGGGGGTGAATCATAAAATTTCCAGCCTCAAAATAGGGGTGGGCCATGTATCATTTAGCACCCCATTAAGGGTCGGTCATGTTGGAAATATGCCTTGTCTAGCTTGATATTACTGGTAAGTACATAATAATTGATTGAGAATGCAGAAAAAGTTATTACAGAGGACCCATACTTTCAATTTTTTTCCCAGAGCCCCCTAGAAATTTTCTCCTTTGGCCCAAATGTTATTTTAGTCAGAACATAACAGACAAGCCCACTCCTTTCAACACAACCCAACTACAGCCCTCTGGTGTTTGACATTAACAAACAGTAGTTCTTACTATTACTTTTGCATGAATTATAAAATGAATTTTTAATTAAACTCTGTGCATTATTAGTAAGACGAAGAGTGGGATGAGGAGGAGAGGGAAGAAGGAACATACCTGGAAGGCATTGTCAGTTTATAATAACACCACCTATCCCCCCTGTACTTTATTATTGGAAATGCATTTGATACCAGTAATTATTTTCAAGTCAATGCTTGCTTTCTGTGATAATATTTGGAACCTGATCCTGTGAACTGAACTGAGAGACAGTTGATATCATGTGACCATTTTTTGTACTATCATATGTTTTATGCTAATGCCAAAGAAATTGAATAGTATAAACAGACTTGGACTTGATATTGTTACTAGATATGCTGTAAAACAACACCTTTCATGATGACCAATTGCCTTTCATATATGTTTGGAAATATTGATGGACTGAAGTGGTGGACTCACTGGGATACCTGTAGGGCTGCAAGGGGGTCCTAGTTTGCCTATTTTAATTTATTGACCATTTTTCCTATTTTTCTGATTCTGAAATTCCTATTTTCCTATTTTTCTGAGCAACCATGCAGCTCGACACCCTAAAATATGGATTAAGCAGTAATGTAGAAAATGTTTGCAAATATTCAATTTATCAAAATTGTTATAGGAATACCTTGGTTTGGACTGGAAAACCATATCTGCACAGCTAACATCACTTAGGGCTCGTTTGGGCCAGAATCAGAAGAAGATCAATTCAACTAAATCTGGCCAGGGAGTAGACGAGACATTCAAGCCGACTTGGTATTTCTGGAAACAGTTGCAGTTTCTCCTACCTGTCCTTGAAGCAAGGCGAAGCAAGGACACAATGAAGACTGACTTGCAGACCAAGGACGACCCTATTGATGATGGTACCTCCTCGAAAGGTCCTTCAACCCCTTCTGCAAAACCACGAGCAAAATCCGATCTAAAGCAGGTACAACCCAAGCAGGCAGACCCAAAGCACAACTTTCTTCAAGAATGTCTTGATATAATCAAGGCACCTACAGTACCCAGCACCACTGCTGGGATAGAAGAACAGACTTTTGGAAAGTATGTAGCAGAGAAACTGTCTACGTTTGACCCATACAATAGGGTTCTCGCAGAAAAGCGTATCACAGATGTCCTCTTTGAAATGCAGTTGAATGCAATGCCATCGGATAGTCACAGGCCTAGTCAGTTTGAGCTTCTGACAACTACAGGTTCTTCATATACTCCACAGCCCCAACAGCCATCACCACCAACAGCATTTGGTTTGGAAGGTGCCCTCAGTAGTAGTTATAACCTCTACTAGTACTCCATATGAATAAACATTTTTATGAATTTTATACGAAGAAAATGTAAATTTGCTATGTTGGCTGTAAATGTGTTTTAAAGTTATATATTTCAAATGAAAGTTATTTAAACATGTATTTCTCATTGAATGGTGGAATTGGTTTAAAATATTCAGTTGTTTCAAGAAAAAAAAATGCTGTCTGCAGCTGCAGATCAAGTTCAGGGTATTGATCATGAGGAGCTATACAATTGTCATGATGGATACATTTGTAAATTTGCAAATATTAGTATTTTATAAATGCTATCTGCAATATAATAATTAAAATAAAATGCATTTTGTCTTGGTTTAAAGAAACAGCAGATTATTTTACTTTGTTTCTTTTCAAAATAAAGTAAAAGCATCCTCCCAAAATGGGCTAATTATAAATTCAGCTATGATAAAGTTCGGAGAAGCTATAGGTATTGGCAGAGTTTGAGGCTAACAAAATTTTCTGGCAAGCCTCATAATTTAGGACTTGTTGCCATAATTAATACACTGACCCTTCTCAGACTTCAAACTGCTGGAGCTAATTAAGAGAGGGTTCATAACTTATTTGATTGGGGACTATAAGGATTTTCTTTGTTTGGCTCTTCATTTTTTGAAAGCTCTCCATTTTTATTTCAAGCAGTTAAATGTGATGCCCCCCCATTCCTCCACTGAATACTAATTTATGGCAAGAATATTAATGTGGTGACCCCCCCCCCCTCCTTCTCCTCTCCACCAATTAATATAATTTGGGTATTTCTCTGATAGTCATTTACTAGAATGTAGTTATTTCTCACAAACAGGTGTATTTAATACTTGATTTGAACTTTAGTAAACATTTCATTTTTAAGAAATACAAAAAGAACAGCTTTTTACAGCCTCCATTTCATATGAAATAATCTTTTTAACAATTTTTGACAATATAAAACAGAAATTTGCAGTGAGTAAGGTTATGTATTGTATAACAGAATTGCAATATCGTAGATGTTAAAAATATGAAATCTGTGGCTAATATTCTTGAGATAAACATGATTGAAATTAATACATGTCCTTTGTAAAATATTGAAAACCTTTAATGGCCCATAGCAGTTTATACTTTATTGCAAATTAAGACCAAGCTGGATATTGGCAAAATATAGTTTTAAAAAGCCGGGTCCCTTAAAACATTTGTATAATTTTAATTTGGCTTTATATGTAACAATGTTAACATGACAAGGTTCCAATATTGCCAATACCCAAGGCAAACAAAATATGTTATTTGTAATTCTGATAACTTCGCCTGATGCAAACAAGTTATTATAATATGGAAATAATACTGTCAATTTACAGAATTGACAAATTTAGCTCTTGATTTACTTTGCAACTGATTTAACCTTGGACAAAATCAGATCCAAAAATATCCTGGGCCAAAACAAAACCCTATTAAATTCTAGCTATAACTATAATATTCAGTTACAAAAACCACAAAACACCAGCCAGAATATGTTACTACCCCAATGTGGGTAACATTTTGAACCCTCCCCCCCGAAAAAAATAACACAAATTTGATGAACTCTTCACACCTCCCCTTCACTCTCAAAATCTAAACTACTGTTTTCATGATCTGTTTTTGAAGTCAAAGTAAAATTGTCCTAAAGACACTTTTCCCACTGCCAGGAAACTGCACCTGCATTTACAAAGTAGTCTTTGAGACTGTCTCTCACATTCTTGGCATCAACTGAAAAGTTGTGCCCAGAAGGAGGTGTGTTGAGGGAAACCAAGGACCGGTTAGTGGTGTCTTGCCTCCATGATCCGGGAATAAGGTCTCCCGTCAATGGGTCTTCAGCATCAACTAACTGCCTTGGACAGTAGATATGTTTCGATGATCCACTTCGCAGATAGTTGTGAAGGGTCAGTGCTGCCAGAGCTATATCCCCTACAAAATCAGGAGATAGCTGTATTGCCTTTAGAAAGACCCTCCAACGATTTGCAATGATGCCAAACATGTTTTCGACAACTCGTCTTGCTCTACTTTGACTGCAAAAACAAAAAATTTTGCAAAATACCATACATAAGTAAAGATCATAACAAAAACATATAACTCCACATCTAACAAGCTTATTAACAAAAACACAATTTTAGTGTTAGAATGTTTAAACAGTTGATAATTAGCTTTGGGTGCAATTTTTTTGAAAAAGGGATTTTCCAAGGATGAATTTTGAACTCATGTACCACCCTATCACAAAGTTGTTCATCTACAAGCTCATGGGCTGCCAAGACTATTTCCCATATTGATCAATTTTAAAATTCTCAAAACCAATGTCCTTGATTTATTCACATGAGAATTATAACTGGAAAACAAGCAGCCTAAACTGTTTTGGGGCTATCAATTGGTTGTCATTATATTCTTTGTTTTTCTTTATCCCTGCATCTTTGATACACATGTCCAAAAAAATGGTTTCTGTCCCAAGCTGATAAGGTATGTTGATAAAGTTGATATGGTACATTTGTTACAGTGAGAGTAGATGTTTTATAATCGGAGGGAGGGGGTTGGATAAAATTTTGTTCTATTGGGAAGGGGGTTGGATAAAATTACAAAACTCATTCTGAAATTTTGCCGACCACTCCCCCCCCCCCCACTTATAATAAATGAAAGCCCCCTGATATGCTAACCGTTACACCATCAGGAGAACCATGCTGGCAACATATATAGCTGGCTATAATAGTAGCTGCTGTAAACCAGAACATGTGCACCATGAAAATAATCCCAGTGGCAATTAAGCACAACTTCTAAAATGCAAAAATACTTTTGAAAATAACCCCCAATGAAAGTTACAAGATAGTAACATGAATAACTATTAGGCCACTTACAAAGATATCTGGTTTATCATCAGTGCGTGCATCCATTTTCTCAGCTGCACTGAACTGTTTTTTATTTTTAAATACAGTAAATATACGACTCATTGATTCTAATTTTTTTTGTTCAAACAGGCAGATTAACATGCACAGTTATATGGTATTTTTCTGGCCATATTTTGTTGTTGTTCGTCATTGAGTGTGGGCAGTCAACATTCTTTGTATTATTAAAGAATTTGAAACTTTGGCATTTCCTTTTGTTCTTAGTTTATCAGATTCTTGCAGGTTTTAACTTGGTTTCCTCAGAAAGTTTTCTATTGCAAGGTACAGGTAATGAACCAATTCTTTGATTTCTTCAACATTTCACTTGTTCCAAAAAAACTCTCCCTCCCTTACTGAATTTTTGAAAGCTATTGATGATAAACTGAAATATTTTTTTAAATGGCCTTAAAATTATTTCGTATAAAATATATTAATTATGAGCATGTATTATGCGCTATCAATATACTGACATGTCACAGGTGGCAAACTCCAAAGACTCAGGACCTTCCTGAAAACCAGTTAGGCAAGTGGAGCCTTCTGGCTAAAGATTATTATTATTAATATTAATATTTTTATTATTACTATTATTATTATTATTATTATAAGTGAAGTGAACTTAAACTAGCTAAACTGTTTTTAAATGCAAACTTGTTGCAGTATATTTAGCACCCCCTCCAAAAAATGGGAACACAATTTGATGCCCACAAATATAATTATCCATGTAAAAATAATATAAAATGCAAGCTATGAATTGTTTGTGATATAAAAGTTTAAAAACAAAACGATTTAGAACAATTTGCTCATATCCATGTTTTCTTAAACCTTTATGACACAGACCTCTCGATATACCTTGCATTTTGTAACATTTCAAAGATATTTTAAGAATTCAACCTCCCTATCAGATTAGCATATGCCAGATGGTGATTATTTATTTAAATTAAAGAATTAATTAAAATTAAAGAATCAAAGACTATCAAAGTTCCAGTTCTGGTTCTGAATTCACAAACTGACCAAGACAAAGCAAAAGGTTCCAACTCACCGATAGTTGTAGATTCGCTTTTCGAGCGAAAGCTGTTTTTGGGGAAATGGTTTCATGAGAAAAGGCTTCAATGCAAACGCATCATCACCCACGAACACGTAGGGAACATCTGCATCTGCTTCTCCGCCATAGGGGAGAGGGCGTGCAGGTGGTAGAGGGATCTTGTTCTCCGACAACGACTGGAGCAGCGAGCACTTGTTCCAAACCCCTCCGTCCGATATGCGGCCATTTGTTCCCACATCTGCATAGAGACACTCGTAATCTGGACCTGCAACCGCCATCAAAACGACTGAGTGTGTCTTCTTGTAGTTAAAGAAGTGGGAGCCCGACCCTGGTGGAGGCTGCAGCACGAGGTGTTTCCCGTCCACAGCTCCAACACAGTGAGGGAACTGCCACTTCTCCTCGAACCGACTGGCTACATCTAACCACTCTGCCTCTGACGAGGGCATGCGGAGGTGTTTCTCACGCATAGCTTGGAAGATGGCTTGGCAGACTTCCCGGACGATGTATGCAATCGCTGCCCTGCTTATTCTAAACTGAAAGCTGAGGGAACGAAATGTTTCTCCTGTTGCGAGAAATCGCAATGTCAAAGTCAACCTCTGGGCAGGCTGAATGACTTTGTGTCCACCGGTGATTTGTTTCTTCGAAATGAGAGGCTCGATGGCCGAGAGAACTTCCAGAAACTGATCGTGTCTCATTCGCATCATCTCACGATAGGCCGGCAGGTCAGTCAACAACAATTCTTGAATTATGTTGTTGAAATACCCGCTCTCTTCTCTTTTTCTAATCCATCCCCTTGTCTTCCCACGCTTCGGTGCTGGAGGTTGTTCGGAATCCTCTGCTGACTCTACTGCTGACAGGAAAAATAAACAAATTGCAGCTTTTCGCTTCCTCTCAGCAATTGAAACACCGACGTCCGCCATTTTGCAATTTTCTGTCAATCACGCAATCACGCAATCACAACCGCGTGGGACTAGGGCCGACAACAATTTGATAAACTTGCGTTGACTTGCGAACCGACTTGCGAAACCGTTTGGCCACACGACGCAAGTCAGTGCAAGTCATCGCAAGTTTGGACGCAAGTTTGAAGTCCAAAACTTGCGTTGACTTGCATCGACTTGCGAGTCCGTTTGGCCAGGGCTTTAGGTTCACAAAAGTGTTCGATAACGTCGTCAGAATAACCGTTGACTTTCAGATCTCTGATAACCTGTTGTTTCTCCATTTTCCGTTTGCTGGCACTGGATGGTATATTTGCCGTTTGTTCTAGCAAAGACTTGACAACTGTTCTTTTGCTTTGCGTGGGGCTGTGAGAGATACTTGTTGGTATGCGTTGTTTTGGGGTGCACGCCCACTTCAATTCTACCATCTGGACACACTGTGCTGCAAGTGTTGAGAAAGACGGTAAACTGTATATGTGGATTGATCGAATTCAAGTGGTCGTGGAAGATTCCCAGTGGTATGGGGAAGTTGCTAGTGCAGTTCCTTCTACTTCTTGCATGACTAACTGGTGCTTGGAATCTGGTCCCGCTCCTCAACTGAGCCAATCTTCAGTTCCATTTCTTTTTCATCAGTTACATTCTCACATTTAATTTAGTCTACTACATGCAATATCTGCTATGACTTGTATGTTCTCATTTGTTAGTACAAACCTGAATGAAAAAGGAAACATAAAATGCATTCCTTTAGATTGGACCCCCTGTGGTCTAAGGAGTCTAAGCATTCCCAAGCTGCGCTCAGCCATCTTCATGTAGCCCCATCATTTCACAGTATTTGTTGCATTCCTGTGCAACAAGAAAACCTTCAATACCCACTCCCGAACCGTTTCCACAGCAGAAGTAATATTCATTGCTATTTGCATCCATAATCTCCTCGGTGGCAATTTCTGGATCATATAGATAGTAACCGTATCCTTGTATGTGTAATAGCATGAGCTTTTCATTGGATGACGTATAGGTGTAATGTATCAGGTACTCGGCTTTTTCAAACAGCTGCATTAATTCTTTATCTGCTTCTTCTGGTACTGGGGCACGTTTTCTATTGTTATTTTGCAAACGAACCTGGAACAAATTCCTCTACTGTCGGTGGCTGATCATTTATTGTTGTGAAAAAGCAATGATTGTAATGGAAACACTTTCCAAATTCCTCAGGAACCTTCGACTACAATGACTCTTGGCAGTAATTTTTATCGTTCCAGTGATTGTTTTCATTGCTTTTCACAACCCAACAATTTTCCTGATGTCTGTCAGCTGACTTGGCTGGTACTGTGGCATGATAGGCATCATGGTAGCCACCAGAAGATAATGTTTCTATTTCTTTAGTGCACTCTACCTCCATATCATTCTTCCATGTTTCGGTTACCACCATCAAGGGTAGCATGGCCTTGTTTGTAGAAATCCAAGATGGCGGATCAGATTTTGGCTGATTTTGCTGTTTATGTTTATTCAGAAGGCTTTTCTGTTCATATCCGTAATGAATGAGCAGTATACCTCGTGTATGAAGAAAGCGTGTTCTCACATATCCAGATGCGTGTTTTTGAAGTTTAGTGAATGCTTTTATTGTCACCAGTCAGCTTCAGAGTCGGCCGAGTAACCGAGTTCAGTTCGAAGACGCTATTTAGTATTTATAATTCAATTATAAGCTTCTAATTCAGTTTGCCTTTGGGACAGGGTCAACTTCGAGTTAGAAGTTTACCTGTGGATTAAATCATTTGGAGGTAAGTGCAATGTTCACTCAAATTTGATCAAATTATTTCGAACTATAAAATACATTTTCTTCATCTATACATGTACCAACCACGAATCTTGGTTTGCTACCTCTTGTGTTGCCTCGGAAACTTTATGTTTGCTTCTTTGATTAATATTCTTGAAGACTACATGATGACCACTAGTCGGTGTATGAAAAGAAATTATTACACTGTACCTGACGTTCATTTCGAGAGAATCTGTTTAAAGCAAAAACACTTTTCCTTGTTTTACTTTGCCTTGTAGTTGTTTAATTTACTATATCTCTTCAGGAATATCCAGAAGTGGGACGCAATTATTATTATGTTTCTACAATTGTTAACAGCAATTGTTAAAACATCTTTGAATTTTGTGATGGCATGCATGATAACTGCCTATATTTCAATTGTATTTTAACTCATTCTTTATATTTACGATATTACTTACATGTATAATAATTAACCAAATGATAATAAATAGAATACAAATACAAAGTGAAAGTCTTCCACTCACATATAATTGAACTACTGTAATCGAGGTGATGTAAGGGAAACTAATATAACTGTTGTACATATAAATGTGTTCAGGCTGTTGTCAAAGGATGCTCTGATTGAAGTCCTGCATGTGCATGGAATTTCAATCCACTGGTTTTCTTTATCCCCCACTCCTCCTTTTCCCCAACAAAACCCTGATTTTGGGATTTTTGCCAAAGGGAAGATACACAATCCTTAGCAAAGATTCTAGTTCTGTGTGCAACTTCCACTATCAACTGTACATTGCCATTGGTACAAACAGTATTCATATATTAAAAATATTTTATAACATCCTCTTTCTTTCAGGAAACCCATATAATTTGGGAGCCTCGAAGATTAACAAGTCCAAATGGAAGTAATATTGTAATTTTAATTCTCAATAAATGCTATGTACTTCAGCTGTCTCAATGTTGCTGCAATGCAATACTCTTGTCTCTTGAATATATTCTCAGGAATGAAAACTGCAAAAAGGAACTTACTATGGATGTCTGTATTTTATAAAGAGCCATAGGTTTTGACACTTTTATAGGAGGGTAATATTTTCTCGAACTACATTTTTGGGTGGAACACTGATTCTTTATAGCCATAACAGTTTTGAAACATGTTATTCAAATTATAGGAATTAACATGTTTTAACAGTGAATATAAATATTTAGAAATTATCTGAAGGAGCACATTTCTGTACCCCTTGGGTACTATAAACATCTTTGGTCCTCAAAAGACATACATGCTAACACTGTCTAATTATGTCTGAGAATCAAAGGAAACATATATTATACATGTAATTATTCAGTATATATGATGAGTGAAAGAAAAATAAACAAATTCACAACAGAATTTTTAGAGAAGTCCAGGATTTGTTCAATTATCAAACTTTCTTTTTATTAAATATTGAAGCACCTATACTCAGTCTGCATAAAAGCACACAATACCAAAGTCCACCTAATGTATGAGTCCAATAAGTAATGGGGCAACAGTTTTGGGAAGGCCCCAATCAGTTTGACACCAAAAGTTGCAGTTTATGGGCACATTATTGCACAAACAAGGTCCCTCTCATCGTTGCTAAATAATGTACAGTCCCCAAGATACTTATCTTGAATTATCACTCTGATTTTTCCTGGCCCCCTCTTTTCTCAAGTAATGCAGTGAACCAATTGCAAATGCCATAGTAAAGAATTAAGATGAATATCCAGGGAATGGATGAAAGAACCTCTGTGATCCACC
>JAOBYG010166645.1:0-10477 GCA_025403545.1 Epizoanthus stellaris
AGCACAGCACAGCACAGCACAGCACAGCACAGCACAGCACAGCACAGCACAGCACAGCACAGCACAGCACAACACAGTACAGTACAGTACAATACAATACGATACAATATTATACAATACAAGAGGGTGACACTTGACAGTAGTAAAACTAGCTGATAAATTCGTAGCCCTCAAACTAGCTAAAATACATTATAGTGTTTAAGTCAATTTTTTAAACCAAGTAAATATTACAAGATAAAAATTACACGATAAAAATTACAAGATAAAAGTTACAAGATAAAAGTTACCATGGAAACGAGAAGCAGCTTCTTTGCGATTTAAATAATAACTGAAAAGCTTACGTTTAAAACTATTTATAGACGTTGTTTTTCTAATTTCTGTATTAAGTTCGTTCCATTATTTGACTGTCCTTATGCAAACTATACCTCGAATTTAAGGAGTATAGTCTGGAAGGAAGAAACGAAAGTGGACACGCTCTACTTACCGATACGATTACATCTGTAGACGACTTCCAAATATTTCTTAGTGCCTCAACACTTATCACCGAATATGCGGTTTGAAGCTTGGATGCTACATCTGCGCTTGTTCTGACAAAGACGTTTCAGTTTATGTAACGTTCCTCTGTTGATGCATCTGGTAGTTCGGATTGATCCAGAATTGGCATGGAGAATATCGAGGACAAATCCTGCACGGTAAAATGAAAGTTGCGACGTTCATAAATAAGAGTTGTTACCAGCATCCAAACTTTATTAAAAAATGAAAAGATTAACCTCTAGTTGGTAATTAAAAATACGAAAACGAAAATACAATATGCTTTACGGGGACGCAGGTTAATTTTCACATCCATACACAACAGTAGGAGTTCCGTGAAATATTGAACTGAACAACAGGAGAATATAAAATAGTGTAAATAAGGTTGTAAGTCCCCCGGTTTGTAATCCTACCAGTTTGGTAACACTCAGCGGTGTTAGTCCCTCCCCGAAGCATTTCGCGCTTGCTTTGTTTTGTTGTGGGGATGGTTCCCGAGCATTTTCCGTTCAGCAGGTTTCGTTTTTACTAATCTCTGTGAACGGGTCAGTCTACAAAAACCCCTACGAACTTATATAAGTCCAGGGCTTATAAGCGGGATTTTATGGTATAACGTAGGTGGGTAATAGTGCGTCTGGCAGTATTCTTGACTTGCACGTTACGTCACCAACCGCCATGTTGGTGGAACATAACAAAAGATTCCTCATTAGCTTCTACTGTAAGTTCCACCAACATGACCGCCATGTCTTTGTCTCCCGAACCTCCAGGGATTGATTTCAAGTCAAGAATAGTGGCCAATTTGTTAGCTATGCACAAGCTTCTGAGACTGGACTCAAACACAGGATCACCGGACTATGAACACACAGTAAAGTGACGACTGAATTTCCAACTCGGGATCCCGCATTGCAAGCACCAGATATATCATTTGATCAAGCACGTTGCTCCTTCTGATCTCTGTCTAATTCCTAAGAATGCATCAAAGTAAGGTAACTAGTGACAACTGTACTCCAGGATGTAAGATTATTGGACGGATCAGTAAACCATTCTGTTCTTGGCGTGAAGCAGTCGAGGAAATATAAACGCCAGAATTATAGTAGAAACGGCGAAAAAGAGAGGCATATAGAAGCCTGATTAAACACTAACATCCAGGAGATGGACTTGAAATATCGTAGGAATTCAGCACCAATATGAAGGCACATAACGCCTGTGTTTGGAACAAACGGATAATACAATGTATAAGTGCCTTAAAACTGGGTAACGTCCTTGGTAAAATTAAAATGCATACCATTCTTGCTGGGCCTTGGTTTGAATGGTTTACCAGATGCACCTGGGAACGAAAACAATTAGACTGTTAGCCCATTCGTACAGCATGGCCTGTATCGTATACGCATCCAGATTGTATAACGCAAGAAAGAAGTCGTTACTATCAATAACAACCTAATCTAAAGAACTTTAACTTTGAATTTGGAACACGTAACACTTAAGCGAGTTGCACACGAGCAAGTTTTCCTTGACAAGTGTCCTTGACAATTTTTCATTTTTAGCATTTTTTCCTTTACAAGTTTAATTGCTCGTGTGAATGAAGAAACAAGTTAACCTTGACAGCTTGACAAAGAGGGACACACGTGCCGGGAATTTAACCCGGGATCTCTATGTTCAAGTCAAAAGTCTTGCCAACTGAGGTAACCACATACATTATAATTAGGGCGCTTTCCAGTCTGGCCAGTCAGTTCAGCGCCCTATATCTCTATAAATACTTCACACAAGAAAAGAAGAACTGCGCAGTACTTTTACACCAGTAGTAGGGCCAGTCTGCCTGAATAAGTTCCGAAAGTTGGCCGATATCATTTGAGAACTCACTGATCAGACTGGCCAAATCAGGCAGAACCGACAAATAGAAAGAGCCCTTGAGTAATAGAACAAAATAGTTTCAATAAATATCTATTGCTCCCAAAGCTATATGCGAATAGAGTACACTTGGGACTCGTTTTCGTCTTCGTTGTTGTTGTTTAATCCATGAGGGGCGGCGAGACAGGTTGACGTAGCCAATCAGAGCATAGGAACCGCGGAAGTTTTTACGGATACGATATCCACCTAACTTCCTCAGTGTTCGCAGGGCTGGTCGGATGTACCTTTACCCTTCGTCCTGGACTGCCATTAAGATCACTTTCCTGCAAAATACAATCAAAGGGGCGTTGTCAAGGCTGATTTTATCATATTTTCATAACTATGGCCAGAATAGACCATTTCACGGTAAATGAAAGGTAGCCAAGCCTTTGCCTGGCGTTGAGGCCAAGGTTGACCGTGGAAGAAACATCGCCAAAAGGGATGAAAGGAAAGAAATTTCGAATAATAAAGAGCAATCTTGATTCTGAACTCCGTGTACGCAAATCAAGTTTGATGATTCGTAATCCACTTCCATCAGCGCCATCCTGCACTTGAGCTTAAAATAACTTCTTCTCTTTTGCTTTATATAATATTTCCATTGAATTGAGTTGCATATTTGATAACATTTGGCATATTTCACAGAAATGAAGTTGGAATGCGAAATTTCAGTGTTTTGACCTCGTGGGTACAGGAGGTTGGCCGTGAAACTACATAATACTAAAATAACGACAGATCCAGATTTACGATTCGGCATCTAATTCTTATTAAAATTGGAAAATTGCGGTTTCTTAGCCAATCAGTCGTCATGAACGAACATACCTTCCTCTCAATGATTTCAAGAAGTTTCTCAGCTGATATCCAGCTCGTCTGTTTCCGTAAGTGTCAAAGGTTCTTGAAGCCTCCACACGGCATATTTGTTATGGGGTGTGCAGTTTGGGTGTGTGTGTTTTGTATATCAATTTACGAGTGCAATCATTATGTGTGAGAGTTGTATTGCATGCTAGATCCTTAGACATCCAACTAGTACCTTGTAAAGGTAAGTATTCCAAGCTTGTAATTGCCCTGATGAAAGGGCACCAAGATTCTAGTATAGCATAAATGTATGCTTCCCAGATGGCCGAAAATATAGAGCCGGTAGGGATGAGAGCGACTTCTGTCATACAGCACGCATGCACGTCCAAACTGGCGTTCTAAATTTATTTGTATGTACATATGAAAATTAAAGATGTAAATTATGAAAGGCAAGATTCATGTATATGTTTTGTTTTACATTGAGGTTTGCAAAATTAAATGAAATATTTTTATATTAGGAAATAATTTTTATAATATTTAATAGGAAAATAAAAGGGTTATGTGATTGTTAACAGAATAAAAATGCGCCGTCCTCTGACTCCTCTGAGTCCGAAGAAGTGCCACTTTCCGATAGAAGAGCAGGTAAAGGTTCTTGTTCTTCCATTTCGCTCTGAGGGATACTGACAGTATTGAGCGCACGTGAACAGCCGGGACCAGTGACGTAACTGGCCGAGCTTGGCCGCAGTCCTTTCCAAGATGGCATAAATAAAAGTAATTTTGTTCGAAAAGAACGTCTCCTTACGGACAAACAAAATTGATCACAGGTAAAAAATGTGTAGTTACCTAAACTACTACAGTAATACTTCAATTCTGCAAAATATCATTATTGAGTGTACTTACCCTTTAAATGATTTCAGAATTTCCGAATTGTTCGCAATGATTTCGAAGTTCACAATGATTTCTAAGTTCGTAATGATTTTGAAGTTCAAAATGATTTCGAAAATATTTAGAATTTCGAAAGGATTTCGAAGTTCTCTATATAGCATTGACTGTCGTTATTTATTTCCCTTTAGGAATATGTCATTCTCGAGTATTCTGCTCTGTCAGAAGTCCAGAAACAACTTTTCTCGCTTTACTTCCACTAAACGTTAGACATAGCATTGACTTCTAAGCGATAAATTATGTTGACGAATATGTAATTCCCAGCTCTCTTGTGCTTTCAGAACTCCAGAAACAGCTGTCCGAGCACCGAGTAACTTCAAATCCGGACTCGCCAAGACGTCATGTCCTGTATAAACAATGTCGTTTCCTGATTCACACGGCAACATTTAAGACTGAAATTCTGACTTCGCTTTACTTCTAATGAACTTTAGACATAACATTGACTCCTAAGCGATAAATTCCGTCTGCGAATATGTAATTTCCAGTTCTCTAGCGTCGCCTACAGTACTCCAGAAACAACTGTCCGAGCACCGAATAACAATTACCACCAGAAACGGCCGCTCACTGTCAACAACTACAACCGTCCGACTGACTTGTTCAGTTTACTTCCACTTGTGTCCTTTATCCCCCGTCGTGTAGCCAATCACGTTCGATTTCGGCGCAAATCCTGTAGCCAATAAAATTGCACCAAATCAATCACGTGAAAATCCTGGGGACAAGACAATTGGTCCTAGGGTTTATGTTATATAAATTATAGTGCGGTCTCTTAAACCTGTTAAAATACATCTACTTTAAATATAAAGGTTCAGCATTAAAATGATCAATAGGCCATAAAGGTGAAACTTATTATACAAAATAAAACAACAGTTTCGTTCGAATCACATGATCGATGATGTCACACATATTGATCGGTAAGTTGGTGATGGATGACGTTGAGTTCCAGTGTAGTATCAATTACTAATCCTAATGAAGATCCAGGCGACGTCAACATTGTGATACCCAATCCCCTGGCGAAAGCCTCGTTCTGGATGTATCAGGCCAACTCGATATCCGGTCGGCGCAAGTAGCTTTGAACTTCCATTCCCCAACCGCCGGAGAAGTAAAACCTTCAACTGATCCACATTCATTACTTTGACATCAACGGCAGCATCGATATTATCGAATTTCCGTCGAACGCGAAATTAATGACGTCACACATTTTGTTCTGCAGATTTGGAAATGTCTTGTATCACATTTCACTGTGTCCGAATTCTAATGTTGTACGGTTCATACTAAAAGATCCATGCGTCCTCAATATTGCAACGTCCAATCCCCTGGCCATGTAACAATGTAACACGGATTTGACGCGAAATGTAACAACGCAAAATGTAACAACTTTTTCAACCGATATTATCGATGCCGACTTTGATGTCAGGGTAATGAATGTGGATCAATTTAAACTTTACATCCCCGGGCGTTGGGGAATAAAAGCTCCAGGATATGGCGTCGACCGGATAGCGAGTTGGCCTGACACATCCTACCCTCCGATCACGTCAAAGAAGTAATCAGCAAAAGTGCACGACCCCATAGCTAGATCTTATTTTGTGGTATTGGTATATGGTTAAATATATACTGGCAGTACCGGTTTGACCTCATTTACAAGGGCGAGTACGGGGGTATTACATTCGTGTTGCCACCGTTGCAACAACAAAACTTGGCCATGATGACATGACATAAAATAAACAATACCTATCAATCTAATTGCATGACGTTATCGGTCACGTGACTGAACAAAATATAATAAGTAATAAAATACTGAACGATTTTGGTTGTACTCACTTGAGATCCACATGGAACAACGCCAGCCAATCAAATCGTAGCCGCTGACGATTGGGCGCTCAATTTGGAAATACATTTGTTGGCCCAGAAATGTAGGAGCAAAGTAAAAATAAACATTTTGCTCACTGCTCGCATATTTTCTATTTTTTGCCGGGAAAACTACATACGCAGCCCGTCAAATCCCAAGTAAAACTTGGGAAACATTGAATACTGACACAGTTATATATATACCTCGGATATGATTTCATGCATTCACACAGACTGCTTTTATTTTTTTCGCATTGCAATGAATGACGTATTGTTTAGAAAGATTCTTCGAATTTTAGACGTTTGAAGGTATATAGAACTCTTTGGTCCTTTCTTTGCTCTTAGCGCTAGCAAGTTCCAAATGTTGACTGAAAATTGCTCTCTTAAAGCTGTTAGGGGCCGACCATTTGATTTTTTGGTGGAGGGGGAGGGAAGTGGAAGAAATTTGTAAAAACATTTTTTGCACGAGCTGAAAAGAAAAAATGGTAATTTGAACGACATACAGTTATAAAGAAAAAGATAGAGAAAGAAAGGGGATAAAAACTTTGCAACCCAAGATTGTACGAAAACAATTGCGTTATTCCACCTTCCTCCCCCCGCCACGATATTAAATTGTCCGTCCCTTAAACAAGAAGTTCTAGTATAAAAAGGATAGCCCCTGCCCTCCCCCTTTTTCGCCTTTCAACTCCAAATTTGAAATTCAAATTGCAGTGCAGTAGAGAATCAAGCGAGTGTTTCAGTTCTCTCGTGTTAGAATATTAAATTTCTTATGTTAAAATGTAAATAAGCGAGAAAGAAATGAACAGAAGGAAGCTAATATCTTAGTAATGATTTCCAAAAGCGTTATAACGGTATACTTTCACTTGAGGGCTTGCTAAGAGTTTGGTTTGAATTTCGCGCGATAGAGTATGTCAGGGCGCACTCAAGCAGAGCAACACATGTTGTGGAGCTGTGGCAGAGATGTTCACTCCACAGAGATTGAGTGACAACTGAAAGTGTCATTGGCCTGGCCAAGGCCCTTTTATACCGGAACTTCTTGTTTAAGAAAAAGAAAAACATCATTTCCAAAACAAATGTAAAAAAATAAAGTTCTTATCTAAATTTCAGCCCTGGGTAAGTTCTTAGCATTTTAAATTTTTTTGACCTTTCTCAGCCTCAACGTTCTTATAAAAAAGGTTCTTACCAAAAATGGATGCATTACGGGTTCAATGACTGAAAGTGGTGGAGAGACTCGGAGTCTATCGTAAGACAGCCGGTGATGAATTGTCCGTTTTCGTATCATTGAGCTGATATAGGTATATCGTTAGCTCAATCATTACACAGCTCTTCAATAACAGCAATGTTTTGCTTCTTAACATGTTCCAGGAAGTATCGAATAGCTATATCATGAATATCAATTATGTATTAGATTATAAATAATAATACTAATGGGATCAATAGCATTGTTTTTTTCTATTAACCTATCTATGCAATCCATTTGATATATCTCTGGTTATACAGAGCTCCATTTAAAGCAGTATTCACTGAATTGGACCACTCTGTCTAAATAGTGTGCATACATTAACAAAAAATACCAAAGATGTTACGTAACCAGCGCAATGGAGAAATTCTCAATCTCATGTGAAACTGATACATGCGGGATATGAAGTTGGGTGTGACACACTGAAAAGGAAACCAGAATTCATTCACAGAAACATTTTCCAAAATGAAACCGCAGCTTCCTAAATGCTGCTGCGTTTTGTCGGAAACTAAACTTCAACTCATGAATAAATTAACTACATCCGTTGCGCTTTTTATCTCAAACCTGTTCTTTCTTGCGATCTGGAGTAATTTCTCCCTTTTATTTGTTCAAACGTTTTGGGTGACCACGACAATTTTATTTTGAGATCCAAAATTGATGTATCACAGCTTTGAACTTCATAGTGTTCGAATTATGCAATTTGCTTTGCGCGTCATTTCAAATCTTCTAGCGAAGAGAACATGGCGTTGTATGGTAATTTTCAACTTCAAACTTAAAAAATCCCCCCAAACCAAAAAAACTTCAAACTTTTCAAAGTATAAAACCAATCTCTCGGGAAATGTATAATTTGTATTTTGATTTCTCGATGTATCTTTTCGTCATTCAAGCTGCAGTCTGTTGATACCGCAATCTGTTTTAATTTTCTGCTACCGCATGAATATTTCTCCGATCACCTTTCATATGATTTTCTCATTTCACTGAAACCCGAGGTTGAAACTCTAAGAGGACAGTTCGATTCTTGGAAATTAGTGCTACTAGAATTACATAAAACAGAAGCTTGTCTTACCTTTTGTGATGTTTTAAATTCTCTCGCTCCGAGATTTCCTTTGCATTTGTTAGGCGTTCTATCTGGTTTTGACGCTGGTTCAATGTGGAATCGAATTTGATGTCGAAATCAAAATTGGACATAATAACGTAATGATAATTTGCAGATGCACTGATATCCGATCCATTCAAACATACTTTAATAAGTTATTGAAATAAGTTCGATCCTTTTTGCTTTCGAATTATAATTCAATACGGAATTATTCAGTTCTAACTCAAAAAGTTGTTTTCTTATAGAAATGGAATATCAAGACTGAGATTCATATTGTGCTTGAAAATATAACATGAGTTTATGAAGAACAAGAATAAAAATATTAAAAAAACCAATGTTGACTCTAGAAAGACTAATTTTGTCTAACGTATGAAATTCTGGTTTCTTAAATTTTGTTTTGACATAATGAGCTCAAGTTCTGTCCAGTTAATTTGGCCAACAGGAAAGATTCCAATTTCAGTCAAAGCAGACTCTGTAGAGATGAGTGACATAATGGCGGTTACGTGGGCTGATTGGTGAACCAGTGCTTCCTTATCTGAGACTGCGGTGCACCTGCGTCGTGACGCGAAATGTTCCGTGAATCGAACTATGGGAGCAGGTCAAAACACGTGCCCTCTCGGGGGGAGGGACCTCCGCTGGAGCTAAAATCGAATATTTACCTTTTTATTCTTGGAATATCTCAGAAACCAAATGGCAAAATCTAGAAACAATGAACTGCCAGTTTTGTGTTTTGTGTTAAACACCAAATCGTCACTGGATGTCCCCAGGATAAAATTCCTGCAATGACATTTTCAAGTCTGATTTGGTACGCGTATAGCTGATTGTCTGGTAATTGAACTCAATTATTCACGTTTCTAACCTCGTTCCCAGGGTCTTTTCGGTATTCAATATGGCCGTCTGCTGAAAGAAGATCCTGGCAAACAGCAGATCACGTGATCCCAAAGTCTCCAAAGTGCTTGGAGATTTTTAAGTAATTCAAAATGGCCGCCCAAATACTAGGCTTGGAGATTTTGGATCACGCGATCTATTGTTTGTCAGGGTATTTTTTCAGCAGATGGCCATATTGAATACCGAGAAGACCCTGGGAACGAGGTTTCAAGGCGCCATATTGGACGAGGCCTGGGGAGAGAAATAAAAGTCCAATATGGCGGCACCTTTTGCACTCACTGCCAGCTACATAGTCTATACCGGAAAATGTTTTGTGCCGACACGAAAATCCGGCCGGTATAGACTTGCTTGGCGATGTCTACACTTCAAGCTCATATTTATATCAGGCATAGCATAAATACACTGTACCGGATAGCTTTTAATTTTGTGCCGGCGCAAAACCTGCTGTATACTAAAGGTGCATTCGTTTGGGATATTCCGGAATAAGAATATTCTTCTTCCAGAATATTCTGGCTGTTCTGCTTCCGGTGCAGAATACACAGAACGCATTCTAAGTATTCCGGGATAAGAATAACTCCCAAACGAACGGTTATACGTCTTATTCCAGTTCTTCTTGTTCCGGAATGATTCCAAACGAACGCACCCTCAAATGATACTGTGTCGATCCGTTTGGTGTTTACACTACAATCGGAGCTGCACAAAATCCTATCCGATAGAAGAAGCACCACTTTAAAAAACGTATCACTTTCGAAACCGGCACGACACAGCGTCGTTTCGGTATAACTGAACAAGAAGTCTATCTGCTATATTTTAGTGTCGACACAAAACCTATCCAGTATACCGGTAGTGTAAAAGTAGATTCACAAAATCTGGTCGATGTCAGCTTTTAAAGCATACTTGATGCGGAAACTTGAACTCGCTGATCATTCTATTCCAAACTGTTAGGCTTGAACTTAGAAGTTGCAAGTCTTCAAACTAATTTTGTATTTACATTCATTGTGATCTTTGTCAGTTTTTGATGGCTCAAGCAATAACAAGAGTAATGTAGGAGTAAAGGGTCAGGGTCAAAATAATTTTATTTCATATTTGGAAACTTGGATTAGATTTATTAAGTTCCTATTATGTGTGGCACAGGTTTTTCCACTGAAAACTAGAGAAAACAGCGTTAGAAAATTAAACATGTTGACCTTCTGCCCGGTCACACCATCTTTAAACTTCAATAACTTTATAATGACGGATGATAGCGAGTTGAAACTTAC
>JAOBYG010166755.1:0-10475 GCA_025403545.1 Epizoanthus stellaris
CTTGTTGTCCTTTTGAGCTTACAACTCGTGTTTCGTGACTGCAAAGGTTTTTTCTGACATGACTCGAGAGCAATCGCGTTACCATGACATAGCCCCTTTAAGTAGCTGATGTTTCTTTTCCTTGGCTGTGATCAACAGTGACCAGAACAGTTTCCTGACAGAGTTTGAAGATGTAGCCAAGGAAGACCAGATCAAGAAGTTGCATGACATTCTTGGTCCACACATGCTACGTCGGCTCAAGGCTGATGTACTCAAGGGGATTCCCTCCAAGACTGAACTCATTGTCAGAGTTGACCTTAGCCCTATGCAGAAGTAAGATCATTAGCTATGATGTCTTTTGACCGATTCTTCCCCAGTACTGTGAATGTAGAAACTGATTATTAATGACAAATTTTCTATGATGAAATGCCACACACTGTACTTTTGTACGAAAATTGTATGGAAACTGGCAATTGGCAAGACAACATCATAGTATTTAGTGCTATAGGGTTAACTCTTTAAATCATAAGGCAACAATATTATCGTTATTATTAGTATTTTGATATTTTGTTGCACAATAGCCCACTTTCGATATATTAAAATTCAACCTGAAACAATAGACATCAATACAATACTCTGGGGAATAAACCAGAAACGTCAGTGGCAGAGCCTTGTAGTGGTGTCTATTGTTTCAGGCTGAATTTTAATATATTGAAAGTTGGCTATTTGGTTTTCAAGGTACAAAAAATGAACAGTTAGGGCGGGGCATGGGGTCGTACATGGTCAGACCAATTGTGAAAGACCTCCACTGACACTAATAGTGTGATTAGTATCATAAGAATCTGAATATGTACATCAATTAAGATATTTCATTTGTGTTTTGTGCATATGTTGAGGAGGTACATGTATGACAATCGTTCGGTTTTGAAAGGTAATCGTATCCTCAGTACTCAAGGTTAATTGGTGATTTTGCCATTTCAGATGATCTACAAATCACTTGTTATTCTGGAGAATGATCTTTTTTATACAGTGCATATATTTTGTGAATGTTATCAAACGAACTCTTGTAAGTGACATTGTGTATTTTCCTTACTGCAGGAAGTACTACAAGTACATTCTGACCAAGAACTTTGGAGCTCTTAATGCTAAAGGCTCACAGCAAGTCTCTCTCCTCAATATCATGATGGAACTAAAGAAATGCTGTAACCACCCATACCTGTTCTCCACTGCTGCTGTGGTAGGTGTTGACAGCAAGAACAAAGAAAAAGCTGTTTGTTGTCTCTAACCATGGAGGCAGTTACAGAAATTATGACAAGGAAGTTAGAGGAACTTTCTAGATATAAAATTTCAGCCCAGAAATAAGTTATGGGTTGGAAAAAATGAGCACAAAGTTTGTGAACTTGTGTAGAAATATCCATTAAGAAATGTATGGGATGTGTTCATGTCACTTGTCCAATTATGACTTTAGCACATCAAAATGTTTTTGTTGTGTGACTACCGACTACTTAAAGCATGTGGTATGATCATGATTGACCTGTGGACAAATAGCGAGCCAGTGGGGGTGCTACGTACTTATTATCAATTTGTATTAATCATTATTAATTGTTATAACACTAGGATGCACCCCGTACTCCACATGGTAATTATGAAGTCAAGACCCTATCCCAAGCCAGTGGTAAACTTGTACTGCTCGATAAAATGCTCAAGAAGTTGAAGGAGGAAGGTCACAGAGTGCTACTTTTCTCACAGGTTGGCCGATCGTACATACTTTAAGACAAAATACTGTTCCTGGAAAACACCTTTTTCATATCACCATGTAACACTAGTTTGCAAGAGTTCCATGAAATAATGGATGTGTGTTCCTTTGAGATTTTCTAAGAATATTCTTATTCCACAATATACACATGCATGATTTATTAGTACTCCCCAAAGGGCTTTTCATTACCAATTTACAAAAAAGTATAAAATCTAACTATTAATTTACATTTACTTACAAACGTTTACCTTTGCATAATAATGGGGAAATAACATAGCTTAAAATGTTTCCAACTTGCCACATGTTTATACCAGGCTATGTAAAATGGGAAAGCCCTTTATATTTCTTTCATTTATATGTCTTTCATATTTGATAATGATAGTAACAATAATAACAGTGCCTGTTTATAGCTGTAGTTCACTGGTACTTTACAGTAAGTGGTTCAAGTCCACTCCTTTGGTGTTCTAGTATTTATTAATTGATAACTGTTTTGGTTGCCATCTGTGTTGGTGAATTCACTGCTTTCATACATTGGATGGAATCTAATGTGAAATAATAATAATAGCTTTTATGATAATAATAATCTGATGTGAAATCTAATTATTTGATGCTACAGATGACAAGAATGTTGGATCTCCTAGAAGATTTCCTTGAGGGTCATGGGTACAAGTATGAGCGAATTGATGGCAGTATCAGTGGAGCACTGAGGCAAGAAAGTATCGACAGGTTTAATGGTAAGTGTGAATTTAAGGAGACTTAAAGTGTTGAAGTGTGAGTAACATTCATTCTTACAGGCAGGATCAAAATGATGTTAATTAGAGTAATGAAATTTCTGTGTAGTCATGAGCTTTGTAACAACATTTGGATTGCCATTTTATAGACAGTGGAACACTGTCAGACCAATATGTATTTATGTGGTTATGTTTTCAGTTTGCACCATGCATAAATAGTATCGACAATCTTTGGATTTCTGTTAACAATTACTATATCAAAAACCCAGAACAGAGTTGAAAAAATGACGTGCAGTAGAGCTTGGTATTTAATATTCGACTGTTTGATATAGATTCTCAAACAATGTAAGTTTTGGTTGAGAATTAACGTATGCAAAACCCAGCTGTTTTTGATCACATTTCCAAACATGTCACAGTGTTTATTTCCTTTGTATTTGCTTGGTGAATTATTAATGAGTTTGAGAGCTCTGTTTCATGAATGGACATAATTACCAAAGAAATTGCTTATCTGTGTAGTAGATGCATATATCAAGTCGATGCCTATATTTTCTCTGTATGATTTTTATTTATAATCAAGTACTTAAAGCAGTAATAAAGTGTTTGGAAACAAGTTGGTGCTTCTGTTCAATTTCTGCTTTCAGTGTAAACGATGTATACAGTTTATTGACATTTTACTTTTGTTATTGTATTTCAGCTCCTAATTCGCCAGCCTTTTGTTTTCTGCTGTCAACCAGAGCCGGAGGTCTTGGAATTAATCTTGCCACTGCAGATACTGTGTTCATATACGACTCAGATTGGAATCCACACAATGACATTCAGGTAATACATTTATTGCAAGATATTTTGTCAATGATTTTATTAATATTCACAAGAGACGTCAGGGATAGTTGGTTAATTGTCACTCTAGGGACCTTGTAGGAGATCTAAGACAAGTTCAATGAAATGTTTGTTTCGCTTTCAGGCATTCAGCAGAGCTCACCGAATAGGTCAGAACAACAAAGTGATGATCTATCGTTTTGTAACTCGAGCTTCTGTTGAAGAGAGGGTTACTCAGGTGAGTACAAATTATTATCTTTTATTATTTATTTATTTATTTGTTTTGTCACAGTATACATGGAAATTATTACAATAATTACAATAATACGGAACATCAGTGATGCGGAAGCCTGAATGGGAATCCATAGGACTTATGAGAGTTCAGGCTTCCTCTTACATACAGTTTTGATTAACCATGAGGAAGGACAGATAGATAGAAACACTAACAAGAGAAAATTTGATTGAGAAAAACATTGGGGGATAATATATGAGAATGCCGAAAAAGTACATACAATGTAAAAGTGCATTATTAAGTTTTAGGTTAGTGGAATTCATGATGATAGTTGCTTTTTTCTTATTACTAAGACAAAAGTGAGTTAGATGAACCCAGAAATAATGAACTTTAAGGAAGAGAAAATAATAGAAATAGAATGTAAATAAACAGGCAACAGAATCTTCCAATTTATCAAAAACAGTTACAGTTTCTGATTAATTACTTTTTTCTCATCAAATATTGTATTACTTATAAATGCTTCAACAATTGACATTGTGAGGAGGAGATGGATGTTGTTAGATTGCTGAGGAGGTTAATATTTAAAGTTGTGCTTGGGAGCCATATGACTGTAGAAGACCACGGATGTTATTTTCACTTCAGGTTGCCAAGAAGAAAATGATGCTGACACACTTGGTTGTGCGACCAGGTCTTGGATCCAACAAAGCAGCCATCATGTCCAAGAGTGAGCTGGATGACATCCTCAAGTTCGGCACGCAGGAACTGTTTAAGGACGACAATGTCAAAGATGGAGGTGAGTTAGCCCCCTTTGCAGGTGGCTCTAGTTAGTTCTAGCTACATTCAAGTGACAATTAGATTGATGGGGAATGAATGGGAATGATAATGATAATGAGAGAGGCTGGAGCATGCCCTGTTATCATTTACGTATTCAAGTGGCAGAATTAGAATGATGTGGATTAATAGGGCGTGAGTGGAAATGACAGTTAGAGAGGGTGGAGTGTATTTTGCTAGCATTTCCACTCCTTCCCGATGAAGGGGTTTACTAGAGAGAAGAAGTTTACTAGAGAGAAGAGGTTTACTACAGAGAAGAGGTTTACTACAGAGAAGGGGTCTACTACAGAGAAGAGGTTTACTACAGAGAAGAGTTTTACTACAGAGAAGAGGTTTACTACAGAGAAGAGGTTTACTACAAAGAAGAGGTTTACTACAGAGAAGAGGTTTACTACAAAGAAGTGGTTTACTACAGAGAAGAGGTTTACTACAAAGAAGTGGTTTACTACAGAGAAGAGGTTTACTACAGAGAAGAGGTTTACTACAGAGAAGAGGTTTACTACAGAGATGTTTACTACAGAGAAGAGGTTTACTACAGAGACGAAATCTACTACAGGGAAGAGGTCTACTACAGAGAAGAGGTTTACTGCAGAGAAGACGTTTACTGCAGAGAAGAAGTTTACTGCAGAGAAGAGGTTTACTGCAGAGAAGAGGTTTACTGCAGACAAGAGGTTTACTGCAGACAAGAGGTTTACTGCAGACAAGAGGTTTACTGCAGAGAAGAGGTTTACTGCAGAGAAGAGGTTTACTGCAGAGAAGAGGTTTACTGCCCAGAAGAGGTTTACTGCAGAGAAGAGGTTTACTGCAGAGAAGAGGTTTGCTGCCCAGAAGAGGTTTACTGCCCAGAAGAGGTTTACTGCAGAGAAGAGGTTTACTGCAGAGAAGAGGTTTACTACCCAGAAGAGGTTTACTGCCCAGACGAGGTTTACTACAGCATTGTTTGCAGGGGAGGCTAGAGATAGTGAATGGGGCCCTTGCATAATGTCACTGATCCCCCACTTAGTACTATACTTCAGCTCTTGGAAATTTCAATTTCAATTCTGCCCTCATGTCGTTTTTACCTACTTAATCCTTTTCGTGAATGGTTGGACATAAGGCCTTATTTTGTCTCTATAGAAAATAGATGGTTCTTTACAAGAACATGGGAGAATGGTGTAATGTGGAATATTAGGGAGAAAGTAGAAAGCTGCAATCCCTTGTTAGTGCTTTTCAATGTTAGCTTGGATTTACGTCTGTTTATGAGATATCCAGGCTTGTGCTTGGGAAATAGGACAGGAAAATTACTTGGCGGGATTCTAAGTTACAGGGTTTGTATGGGTCCTCAGAAACCATGAAAGTCCTTAAAAATTAAGTACTCGAAAGTCCATGAATTTTTTTAAAACCTTCCCAAGTTCATGAAAAGTCCTTAAATTTTATTTTCCTGATGTCTATCGAAGAAACTGTCATTTAGTCCTTAATAAATGCACATTTTTTGGGAATAACTTCTTTGAGAATTGGGTGTCATAGGTTCCTAAAAATGGCTTAATGATACCATGAAAAGTCCATAAAAAGTCCGTAATATATATACTGGGATTAGGGGAAGAACCCTGAAGTTATGCATCGAGATGTGACAGGGCTCGCACTGCTCCTGGAATTCGCCACTCCAGAAACTACAAAAGGACTAGGACCCGTCCACCCAAACGATCCCAGAAAGCAATGCTGCAAATGCTAATTTGCCATGAAAGAACAAAACAGAATCATTAGCCTGTACGAATTGTGATGTGATTCACATAATGCATTTCCTAATTGCATTGTTTCTTAGACGAGATAAAGTAACGCGTATTGTGCCGAAACAATAGCTTGCAAAACACTCTTGATGATATATTGTGCAATACGCTTGTTGGAGCGTTGCTTTCTGGGATCATTTGGGTGGACGGGTCCCAGTCCTTTTGTAGTTTCAGGAGTGGCTAATTCCAGGAATTTCATCATCTCAACAGTATGAACCCTGATGTTGTAACAAATGGTTGCAATGTTATACAACTTAACACTTGTTTTGCATCTATTAGAATCTGGTGACTCAGGCCACATTCACTATGATGATGAAGCCATTAATTCATTGCTGGACCGCGACAGGCAAACGGATGAGACAGAAGAAGAGGAGGACAATTCAAACCTAATGGCAAATGAGTACCTAGCGTCATTTAAGGTGAGTTGCTGTATTATTACACACATAGTTTCTGAGTTGCGCTGTAGCCAGGATTCATGATTCTTTTATTGCACACTGAATACAGGACATTTACATGTATTGTTCATTTTTGGAGAAAAGAAAGGAAACTAAAAAAATAGAGAAGGAAACAGGAGAGTTTCTTTGAGAGATGTCAGTAGTGGTCAATGTTTTCATGTTGACCACTACCTTTGAAGAAGTAATATAGGTTTACGGTGAAAAATAATTAGCAGTGAGGAAAGAAATATATGGAATTACACTAAGCTTGTAAAGGAATTATAGCATTCTAATATGTGCGAGTGGAACAGCGTCGGTTTACCTAACAAACATTGCTTGTATGTACTTTTTGAATCTAGGACAGTGAAAAAGAAATATCAATAGTAAAAAAGAAGTACAATAATTACATTAGGCTTATATTTCTAATATGCGAAAGTAAAGCAAGATATTAAGTCTGTTTACCGAATAAATATTGTTTGTATTTACTTTTGAACCTAGAAAATGGTACTTGTTTAATAGTAATAGGAGGGTAATCCTCCCATATTTTGGAAACCGTAAACTTGAAAGTGAGTATTCCATAATTAGTTCGTGAAGGGGGTCTGTTTAGTTGGGATAAAATCTAATTCATATTGTGTTATTTGTGATTCGATAATGGTAAGAAGTGACAGTTATGTTTTGTTTAATTAGTATTGGTGGCTCGATTGATTTTTGAATTGGACTCTTTTAAAGACAGAGGTAGTTCTGTTTACCTGTGAGTGTCGTGTTGTGTTCCAATGATCCCAGAGTAAGAGAGTTGAACATTCTATGTACAGAGCTGTCATTAGTGTGAGATGATTTCACCTAGTCAAATCAATACAGTAGGTTTACTTGCTGTTACTTTCTCTTGTGAAATGTTGTTACCAATATGACCATACCAATTTAATAACAGGGTTCGTATGGGTCATGGAAATCCTAAAATATCATGGTTCAAAATCCAGGCCTGGAAATCAACATCAGTTATGGAAAGTCATGGAATGTCATGGAAATACAGGATTTGTTTGGTCGAAATCTTGGATTGAAGGAAGGGAGGAGAATAAAGAGGTTTTTTTGTTAAACAAACCTCTGGATGTTGTCTGTGAAATACGACAACCTTTACTGAATAAACGTCTCAGTTAAAATTGTTTTTATTGACAAAATTCATTTTGCTCCTTAATCCAATCATTTGATTAATCAGTTGATAGACCGATCCACTAATACGATTCAAGATAAATACTTTCTTTAAATTCATTCAGCCCAGCCAGAAATGCATGTCTTTGTATAAAAATATATAATTTATGCAATTTTTTAATCTTATCTTATCTTTGTGAAATTGACATTCGTAAAACTCTAATTACTCTGATGTGGCCTAAAGCAATTTCCAAAAATATGATAAAGGAACCTTAATATTTTCTGGTATGTTATGTTTGGTCATTAGTAATTTGACTAGGCCGCATGCCCCATGTGGAAGTGTTTTGGCTGATTTTGCCAGCTGTAGTACTTTCTGTGGTGTAGTGTCTGTTAACAGATCATTTCTAGTGATCTTCAGTGTTCACAGACATAGTTATGGCATGCAACAGAAAACTTGGATTGTCAGGACCCACAACCAGAGTGTTAGGTTGTTGGGGTAGTATATGGTTCAGATATGCTGAACAGGAAAACTACTATATCACCTGTTCTACAAGACGTGGTGCCCAGCACGGGCTGCTCCAGATGGAGTCGAGCTAAATGTTTTAAAATGTATAGAGATTGTACTTTAAAGCTTTAATAAAACAGTGCATGTAACCCTATACATTGTGTTTGCCTGTCTTAATATAAGGTGCATTGTTTCAGTAACACTTGTTTGATTTACTTCTGTACATGTCAAGTGTTGCAGTAATTTGAAGATTGTAATTGCTGGCTGTGATTGTTAAATGTGAATTGTATTATTTTTCAAGATTATTGTGACATGTAGTTAAACCTGCCAATTAAGATGAACTTGAAAGACTGAATCCACTTCAGTTCCTTCCATACAGCTCCTTCCTTGTCCCGCAGTGCAGTAATAGTTGTGCGAAGTTCAGGGAATTACTTTATTATTTTCAACAAGAAATAATCCTCATATCCGACAATGCATTTGGCCAGTTTTCTACATTGCATCCGTCTGTGACAATACTTGTCCATGGAATACTAATAGGATGTAAAGTATCCGAGTTGTGCATGTTAGAGGTCAAGATATACCAGTGGCCCTGTTTCTCCATCTATAAAGACCATGTACTACTACTTAGTTTCTCTTGAGCACCAGAATAGAGTTAGAGCAAAACCAAGCAGAGCAAGGCAAGGCAGAGATAAGGGGAGAGCAGAGTAAAACAGAATAGAACAGAGCAGAGCGGAGTTCTGAGTGAATGGAATAAAATAGAATAAAGTAGGGCTGTAATATCAGTTGTGCATGTTAGAGGTCAAGAAAGGTCATTACAGTGGCCTCCTCTCTCCATCTATAAAGATCATTATGGACTGGAGATATTCCTAAAACATGCAAGAAAAACAAACTTGTGAGCTGTAGACGGCCTGTAGACTTAGCATTAGTCTGACAGGTAGTATTCTGTTCACACATTACAAGCGGTATAAATTGGGCTTATGGCTGTTGATGGTGTTATGTCTACCGATTTTGTTGCTTGCATAGTAAGGAAGTTAAGAAGCTCGAGTCCCCTAGTCTTAGTGAGCAAAAAAATGTCTGCCCAGTGGAAATAAATGACTACAATAGTACAATTTCAAAACTGTTATTCGATATAGCATGGGTACCTGTTTGTGGTGCTTACAGTTCTGATAGATATTTTTGTAGTATGCATAGCTACAACTTTACCAGTGAGTGGGCATCAACACTAGGTAGTGGGACTGGGTGAAGCAGTAATGTATATGATTTTCATTGTAGAAAACCTATAAATTATAGACTTGATTCATTAAATTAAATTAATATAAAATCAATAGCATGCCCTCTATTTTCTTTGTCGCATGTTAAACTATTCTCCATATTCTGTATGAATCTAGGTTGCAAGCTACATTGTAAAAGAGAAGGAGGAGGATGTGGAAGTTCTCAAGGTTAGTTTAAAACATGTAAAGTAAGCAGGGCATGATATAAGGATTTTTTTCTGGCCTGCAAGACCAATATTAAATTTATACGGCAAGCCAAGACACTGGTCTCGTAATTTAAAAAAAATGTTGGGCAGTGTTCTTTTTGTCCGCTTCCTTTGTTCGTACTATTTCTGTCTGGAACAGCCTTTCTGCCTCAGATGTAATTGCCAGTTCAGTAACTCAATTTTGTGCTACTGCCCGACATTTTTATTTATCAATTTTCATTAATCATTTGTGCTAACTCTTCCTCAACTACAAATATTGTTATTACTATCATTATTTAAAATTGTAATACTGCTGCACCTATTGCCAGGATTAGAGTATTGTATTTGTAATTAATGGTGATTAAAGATCCCACAAATCTGCTGTTTTGAATGCACATGTACTTTTTGTCATTTGCTGAAATTGCAAGCTGATCAATGTTCTTTTCGTAGTATGTTTATAAGACAGTGGAGGCATACCCTCGGAAGTGGTTTCCCTTGAACCTGAACAATGAATGCAATGTTAAGGTTGGCTTCTGCTTTGATCTTTCAGCAATCAGCAGAAACATATGACACGGACTACTGGGAGAAACTTCTGCGCCATCACTATGAGCAACAACAGGAGGATCTGGCACGTACTCTTGGAAAGGGAAAAAGAATAAGAAAACAGGTATGTTTATGACAATAACATGTTCGAGTCATCTTCCCCAACGAGTTAAAATGTAAAACTATAAAAGGTAAAAACTTGTTATGATGGTATAAAACTATTGAACGTTTTCAATCTATTCGATCATCAGAAATGATGATTGAATAGATTGAAAATGTT
>JAOBYG010166866.1:0-10475 GCA_025403545.1 Epizoanthus stellaris
AAAGGGGGTCTAAATGGCCAATTTTAGCCTAACAGGTTCTTAAATTTTAGGTTCTTACACGCGGGTTTTTACTGTAGTACTGGTCTTCATCGGGGCCAGGGCTATGATGAAAATAACAGCTCCTAAAATTTGGTGTTTATACTCATTTACTAAAACTTAAGATATTTATTTGAAACTTAAAAATTGTCGCTAAGATCAAGTTTGAGATCTCCAATGTCTTGGATTTGATTTCGGAGAGGGACATTTTCTAAACAAGCAAAAAAAAAGTGTTGCTGAGCAAAATGTCCGTTTAGGCGGTAGATTTTTCTGGTCTATCACTTTCTTTATTTCTTTTTTATGTCCTGTTTTACTTCCCTTTTCTTTGTTTTGTGTTCGTAGTGCAAACGTGTTGAATCCGTAGATCTGATAAGCCGCGTCGCTGATGGGATTTTCGCCACAAAATAAATACAAGGTGTCGAACATGAGCCACTTTCAAGTCGCCCCGCCACAAAGCCGCCAGCCCTTTCCGCCAATAATCACCTAACAATGGAACGAGATCTATGATTGGACAATTGTGCCTTGCGGGAAACTTGCCGCTCTATTGCCAGTTTTGATTGGCTAGCGGAAGGAACCCCAAAGGCAAGCGTTTTGTGTGAAAAAAATGGAAGCGCGCAAATATATATGAGTTGATGTTTTCTCGAGTTTATTCCAAAATCTACTTGTGATAGAGGAGTATTCTCAACTAAAACACGCAAAATTATCTAGTATCATCCGTTCTTAATTCGTTGTTGAAATTCATTCTAGTTCACTAACTATAATGGCACATAGACGGTCTGGAAATTTGACTTCGCAAATTCTTGCTGGTCAGGTCACGGGAAGATGTCTCAAAGTGAAACAGGTTTGTTACATAAAATATTCTCTATGAAATAGTATGTCATTGAATTGAAGAAACTAGCTGATATTCAAACGTTTGCTTATTCCTGTCTGTTTTTCAGTTACCGTGTGAATTCGTAGAAGCCGTAGATCGAAGACTTGGTTTCAACAGCATCCCAAGTCTAATCTGCAGACTTGAACGCCATAGTGCCGTCCAGCGATTTAACATTTCCAAATGTACAAAATACGTGAAGGTAAATGTTTTAGAAGTTACCGGTTACATAACCTTAGCTTCATTCTTTTTCAGAATATTCTTATCTGAACGATCAGGCAATTATTTCTTTCTGTTTTCATCATGGATTCCGCGTGTAAATCGCATCCATTCACAATGACAATTTGACTTTCTAAATTTTTAGTGGAGGTTCAGGTTGCGTTTTGTCTGATTGTATAATCGTATTTCCTGTTCTGGTTTTGTAGGAACTATCAGATCTCCTGTCAGCTGAATCGGTATTTCCAGGGGACTTAGAATCGCCGTCATATGCAACAGAACGGTATAAGAGTGGGAAGGTTGTCGATCTATTTGGTGGAGTCGAGGTGAGTGGTTTATAAATACATTACAGACACAGTGAACGACAGGTTTTTGCTCCTGATCTACCACAGTTCATAGCTTTCACGTGCTCATTGACAAATAGTCACTGAAGTTTGGAAATCAAGCCTGGAAACAATGTTGATTTACAATCTTCTTTTAAATTGTTATAGACATACATGTAGTATCAGAAATGCTTATCGAGACCCAGTTTAGTTTGTTGTCTTTAGCGTGGCGAGGTGTGCAAGCGTTGATGTATTTGGCCTGATACTAATAAGGCGGGAGGGATTTATTTATTGAAATTCTTTGTAACTTCGATGCAAGATACGTATTGTATTTACTGATGAGTAGAGTGTTTTTAAAATGCTCGATAAGTAGTTTTGCTGTTTGGTCTCGAGAGGCAAGATTTGCTCTCTTTATGCTAAGCTTATCTTACAAATACACACAGCATCTTGCACGAAGCCTGCCCACGTGAGAGCGCATACCTGCGTGGAGCGTGAGATCCTTGTGTAAATGTCACTAGTGAACATTTGTCCATCCCTGAACTATTTGCTATTTGATCAAGCCGTTTAAGTAAGAGATGTGTTGTTGTTGTAAGTTTCATTGCCCGGGTGATGCTGCTGAAATGTACATTTCACTACTTTCGATGATATTACTTTTTAAAAACTGCATTTTGAACATATGAATATTTATAATCATTTTGTGATGTTTCTTTTTTATGGTTTCTTTTGTTTTACTATTGAACATTAAGGTATTCCATGACTTTTAGTACTGCATATCTATGTATTTTGATAAATTTATGTTTCATCATCAGTAATTTATATGGCAAACTCTTACAATTTTATGGAAATGATTTTGTTTAGCCAGCTATATAAATAAAGGTGATGTTACACAGGACTCCTACAATATTGTTGCACCATTTTTGTTGCGGCAACATGTTGCACTTTTTTTAATGGCCTTCCTCAACTCACAACATTGTTGGCACAAGTTTATTTAAGTTGGTGCGTGTAACATCCACACTGTCAATTTTTCCACATTACGTTGCATGAAGAATCTTCCATGTAACATCACCTTTAGATGACTGTTCCAAACTTGTCCCAGTCCTTCCTTGGAAATGGTCTGTTTTCAAGCAATTTTTGTCATACTTATTTATATAAAATATCGAAAGGGAATTCAATGCCCCCCCCCCCCCCACTTTCTTTTAAAACACCCTTTTTTTAAAAAATTTCCATGTTTGCTTCAGGTTATCATTAGAGTCCTGTTTTACCCAGTAACGTATGGCTGGAAGAGGAGTAGACCAACCCGTAAGTATATGTAGTGAAAACTGTCTTCAAGCTTGTTTAGGATCTGGTCACAAATTGAAATGCTACTGACTAGAGAAAACAGAATATCTATCTTCTCCTTACAACAGCAGTACCAAACTGAGTAGTTTAGAATGAAAATAAAGGAGCTTTATAACAAATGGCAAATTCTCGTTGATTAATTACCAATTTTTGCTAAACCATTTTATAAAATTGGTATAGTTGCTTATAAGGCCAAAGAAAAAAAATATGTGTGTTTCCGGTTACCCGACCGTCCCTAAATTTTGGCTACCAACCCTAAAGTTTTTAGAGCAAAATTCAGTATACTTTTCACATTTCAGAAAGCCGACATTTTGGATTTCAGTGCTCAAAATTTTGCAATGCATCCTCAGTACACACAGTGGTTGTGAATATACATCAAACACATCTATAGTGGGTCACTGAAGCTTAAACATTTGATGACAAAGTGCTTTATACAAGAGTTCCTGTCATATGCATACATGTATTAGGTAATTCACACCAAATAAAATTATTTTGAAAAATAAAATATTTGCCCTACCGTACCTACCTACATGTACCATAATTTTGAAATGGCTGTAATAGGAAACACACATACATTTTATTTTGGCCTAAGGAGAATTTAGCAATGCAACATTTCTTATGTTTTTTAACTGTTTGATTATTTGCACTGCTAATTTTATATATAATAATGGTGATTAATGGAAATTATCATATGTCTGAAAAGGTAAAAATTATGGAATGCTCAATTTCGGTTATAAATAAGGGGTGGGAAGTTCTGTCCCTACCTCCTATCATGTACATCATTTGTTTTATTTTGACTGGCTTGTTATATGTATACATTTGTAGCTAATGTGAATTGTTGTTATCCCAAGGTAATCAAATAGAACGTTTACGTGCAGTATGTTTGGATGTTCTCCACAATATGTGTTCCCTGGTAAGTTGATGTTTATGCCTCGGAAAGCCTCATTTGTTAAGTGTTGTTCTTACCACTCAGAATAAAACTGAGAATTTGGGAGTATAATTTCTGGTTTATTTTGATAAAGTGTTTCAGCAATGAGAGGGTTAAGGGGATGGAGCAGGGGTACCATTTACTCCATGAGCTTGTTTTAAAAGGTGATATTTTTCCAAGGTTTACATTATTTCCTGAGCCTTGATGTATGGCATGTAGGATCTAGATGTACACCATGAAATTTTAATTGATTAGAGAAAGTAGTTAGACCCTCACATTTAGCTGGACTATAAATTACTATTTTAATATCAATCGACACATTCTTAAAGCCTGGTTTCCATATGATCGCTGGGATCGCAAGGACCACTGAAAAAATGCTCGGCAATCCTAGCGATTATATGGAAACGTTCTTCAGTGATCACAGCAATCATGAACGATCCCAGCGATCCTGATCGCTGAGATAAAACTCAAGTCTATCTCAGTGATCCTAGTGATCAGACCAGCTGAATCACTAAAAAATGCACTGGTGTGGTTTCCATATGATCACTAGGATCGCTAAACATTTTTATCAGTATTCATAGCAATCCCAGCAATTATATGGAAACCAGGCTTAATTGGGTCCCCATATTTATCATGCTTCCTGGTGAAACTTTTATTCTTTTATTGTTGTTATGAAATTGATTAATTGTGCATTACTTGTTCTGCAGGATGATAGCATTGCGACTAGAGTTGCCAAGAAAACCGAGGTTGTGTTTCACATGTTCACAATTATGGAAAGCAAGGGAACGTTTATGTAAGTTATGGAATGGAAATATGATACAAAATCCAGGAAAATAAATTATGCAATATTAATATTGAATGCCTCTAAAGAAATAATGAATACATTATCGACTCATCATCAAGCATTTTTGTTCCATGTAAATTTAAAATTCTTGGGAAGATGGTCAGGTTTGATACTGAAATGTTTTACAACATTTTGCATTTTATAAAGTTGTCATAAGTAGCAAGTTCAATGATTCAATTTAAATTTAGCAGTTCTTAATGCTAATATTGTAGTCCCATATTATATATTCAGTACTTCACATCTTGTGTCGTTGTTATTATTTTATGTAATCAAACTCGTTTGCTTTTGTCTATTTCAGGAATGCAGCAACAGTGTTAGAAGATCTGCTTGGTGCAAGAAAATCTTTGATTCAACTTTGTGAAATAGGTATGTATTTCATATGTACTGCATTTATATTCATGAATAGTGATAATTATTTTTAATTGAATATTCATACAATCGTGTATATTTATTTGATAGTTTGTTGTTGCTATCGAATATACAAGTTTTTATACAACCCATGTTCTATTTCATTACTTTGACAGGAAATCTTCGCAAGCTGTTGACTGTGCTTGACCAGACCCAGATTGCCTACTTCTGTCGTGTGTTAGCATATACTCTTACTGACATGGAATCTGTGGAAGAACGTAGCACTTGTAAGTATGCACCTTCCAGATACTGAATTAAAATGGTGGGGAACTTGCATGGAACAAGATCTAGAAAAATGCTTTTAAAATTATTTTGGGCACAGAGACTTACTAACATCTGTCTTTTGTTTACTGAATATCAACATTTAGAAAAATAAGTTTGGTAATTAAGAATAAACTGATAAAAAACCCAGCAAATTCTCTAAACTGAATTCATTTGCCATATTGTAAGAACAGCTCACTTGTACTTTACTTGTACTTGTACTTCCCTTCTTAACATTTTAAAGTCATCATTACCCACTCCCGTGATCTCCCCCCCCCCCCCCCCATGAGGATTCATGTCAACATCAGGGACTCATGTTTACATTTATTTTTGTTGCAGTACTAGCTCAGGATGAGCAGGAGAAAAACCTGTTGTGCCAGAAGGACATTGCTGACCAGAATCAAGGTAAGTCTCTTACTTGATCAGAACATTTTACAAAGAAATATAAAGATTACTATAAATACCTGCAGGCAGGCTGCACCCATGTACAGGCAGTGCCCTAAACTTTAAACTTTTTGGGGACGAAATTCTGAGCTCTAGCTACAAATGCTTATTCCAGCACATAAGCTAAATCCTAACATTGGACCTGAATTTCTACAGCCTATCAGCAACAGGATATACATGTAATTACATGTATATGATTATGGTTTCCGTAATACTATGAATTTTAATTGTTATGGAATTTCTGATTTAGAAGTTAGTGAACTTTGACATTCTGTAATTCTAAATGTAAAGATGTAACGCATGTAATAAAAGGTAACGACATGATTGTATTCTCACTGTAGCAACATTGATTGGATACCAAGAATTCCTTCCAAGATTAGTCAAGTTAGCCTGCAAGTCGCTGTGTAAGTATTACTCTGTATCATCGTGAACTCAATTTATCTTTATGTACCATCACCTAAATCCTGTTTAATAGTTCACAAAATCATGAAATTCTCCCAAGTAAATAAAGTTGTGTAATATGTGGTGACTAGTAAGGAGGCTTTAGGTACAAAGAAACGTATTGTTATATTTGGGCTTGAGTGAGAAAGTCTAGTAAACTTCTATGGTGTAATCACATACTGGAAAGTCATACTTAAATTTACACTGTAGTACCTTAACTTTGACAATTTTTATGTGCTAGTTGTCTGACATATGCTATCTTTGTTATTCACAGCCGATACCCCAGTTTGGCCGTCCATGTTTGGGGCCGGTCGAGATGGCTTCATGGAGTGGTTGGGATTTCACGCCTTTCTTGAGGATGTTCTAGGAGACAATATAGATGGTAATACTATAATAATAACACTTACCATATATTATTATATTAAACTTATGCTATGGTCATGCACTTTTTTGGAAATTTGAAATGATTTTATTCTAAATCGGTCAGTGAGCATAATCATTCATTCACATGACAAATAATTGTAGTTCAGCTCACTAATGTTAAATGTTATTGTTGACTTTCAGAAGAGGAACCTTCTGTACCGTCATTGTCGACATCCATGAAGATGATCCACGAAGTGGTTTACAAGGTGGAGGTCTTCTATGTTCTATGTTTATTCCTTACAGGAAAGCACAAAGTTACGGTAAGTTCATTTCGATAATTATTTTTATTTCTTTATTTTCTTGATGTCATTAGAAGTCAGTGTCCCCTCCTTAGTAACTCATAACTGAATATTCCCCCCTGTCCCCGAAGAAGACCCTGTAATAATTATATTCATCTATCAAATGAAAGGTGCACAGAGTAGGAGTAGAAAGGTGAAAATAAACAAGTGATTAGGGTTGAACTGATGATGATCTATGAAATATTGCATTTTATTTTTTATTTCATTTTTTCTATTCTGCATGTGAACATTTTACAAGACTGTTTTAGGTGAAAATAATTTGAAATTTCTTTGACCTCAAATTTCATGATTAGAGTCATGAATGTATTGTTATGTTTACAATTGTAGTGTTTTTCTAATGATCTGGACTTATGTAAGATTATCCGCAGTTTATACCTTGGAGATCCATGATTTACAAACGTAAAAATAATCGGTTGTGTAGTGTTAGGCAAGTACCTGATCTGCCCTCCAGTAACATTCTGGTCTGCCCCATCAGGTGCAAAGCAAATTGTCAGAGCTGAGATTGATTCCTGGAATGTGCAACTTGTTCGACAAGATGATGTGGCTACAGTCAAATAACAGGTAAGTTTGACCAGTAACACTTTGAGCAGTTGATGAATTGTTGAATTCTCCTTACTTGTCTGTGTGTTTCTCATAAACTAGTTTGGAGAATTTGGTGATTCATCAATAACCTACATCTACTGTAAGTGATCAGTTTCTATATTCAGCCAAACTGCTGATTTTCACGTTTATAATGTAAGGAGAACATGTTTAGATGTTGATGGGCAGGAGGATGGTTAGTAAACATATTTTGCATATAGGGGAATGGTTAGAAATGAAATAGTTATATAAACTATGTATTTTGATCGGTACCGATGGAGAGCGGTAGATGATAGTATGGATATAAATAAAATTTTATTGTTCAGTACATTCAGCAGAGTGATGAGTGTTTTGAATAATTCTTGTTGCAGAAGACCAGATGCTATGGATGTGGACAGCCCAGATCATGAGTGCACCCCTGTGAGTATATTTATTAACATCCTTTATCTGGGGGGCAGAGGGGTGGGAACCCGGGAGAACAGGGAGCGGGAGAAAAAAAGGCAGGAGCGGGATTTTCAAGACTCAGAAAGAGGGTGGGAAGCAGTAGAAAAATATTAAAATGAGCTCACTTCCAACGAAATAGATGTTCAGTTCCAGTTGTAATGGACTGGAAGTGGGAGAAGGGGATGGGAGCGGGAGAGAAGGGGGCAGAAGGTGGGAATTTCAGCATCCCCTGTTGTCCCACCCCCACCCCCTTATCTGAGTTGCAATGTGATATTTTGAGTTTATGTTGACAATATCATTCATGTCAAAACCTCCCATTTTCACATACATGTACTAATGATTTAAAATGTTGTCCCTTGCAAGCACTTATTTAGTTCTTGTTTGTTTACACAGGAAACTGCCTTGAAGATCCAATTTCTCAGGCTTGTTCACAGCTTCTGTGATCGTCATGAGTAAGTAAACCACCTCTTTGAAAATACTAGACAGTAGTATTAAATATGCAATACAATCATGTGTCTAAAATATTAGGAGCCCAATAAATTATTTTATTTCTAACACTTTAGGCTATACATGTAGACAGACCATTTTGTACTGTCAATGTGTGAGAATGTTGTTAATTTGATTTATTTTATAGTAAAGTACAGTTAGTATTCTATCATTGATATTTAATCATGTTTCTATTTTTACCAGAAACAAACATCTCATGTTGACCGGTGAGGAGTTGGATGAGCTCCAAGAGTTGTATGGTAAGCTGCATATTTATTGAACTTCTTGCAAAATGAGAAAATGTTATGAAAGGAACAACAAAACAGGGCTGAACATAGGGGCCCCCCAATGGCCAAAAGCTGGCCAAATTCCCATAATAGCAGGTGATAAAAATAAAATTGTATGTCACATTTTACAGTGTTTGTTCCACTTTATTTTTTCTAAAATATTTGGCAGGCCACCATTTTGTTCTACTTTGATCCCTGCAATACAAACATGACTGTACGCATATGGTAATGTGTCGAGAAATGATGATGCCTTAATTAGTCAGTTTTGTAGCAAAACACTCGCAAGACTTAATCGGTTGTCTTAATATTTCTATATATTGTACTTTGAATATAAATGTGTTTTACATCTTTTGGATTTGTGACTGCCATTATACATTTACTAAATGCATTTTTGTTATCTTTCTGCAGTACAAAATGATTTGGAGATGCCTGAAAATTTGGCAAGCATAGACAGGTCAGTTACATGTTTTAGGTGTTAGGTACATTACCTAATTAATTTAATATTATAAAATTATATGGTTGTTACGTGTATAATTTGGCATGCAAAGAAACATCAAATGAACTGTTGAAAAAGAAGGAGGGGTGTAAAAGAATTGATACACTTTAGTGACATATTTTAGCTAATATACTTGCACATTTTTTACATAGGAGGCTGTGCTGTTTTGGAGAGAAAGGACTTCTGTCAAAGATTCTTGATATTCTGCTCAAGTCACCCCCCACTGCACCACTCAGGTTTTGGTTATCACGTGCGATTGAGGGTTTCCTGCGAGGCCGAGCATCCACTGGGGATCAACTGTTCCTCATCAAGAGAGGCTTGTTGGAGGTATGTGTTTTATCAGGATTAACGAGATTGGTGAAAAGTTTGGAAGTCGGAAAGTTATTTAGGCCTAGAAAAGTCATGGCATTTGTGCAGTTACATTAGGTCATGGACATGAAGTTTGGAAAACTAGAAAATAAACATTGAATACCATCTTCTGCCCTCAGCATCTTGTTGACCATATAACCAATGGCGAGCTGAAACCTAAAGAAATCCTACAGAGCAGCTTTGACCTCCTTGGAGAGCTAATGAAATTCAACCCATTTGCATTTGAGAGATTCAACTGTGCTGTGAATGAGAGACAGGTATGTGAGATTTAGTAACTGTGTGTTTTGTTATCTTCACCATTTATCTTTATGATGGCTAGCCTTCAATGCTGCGGGTTAATTTGTTTTGTATTAGGACAGAATGCCTTCTACTGTGAAGTAAAAGTTGTCTACATTACACATTATGGAGTAGATGGGAACTTTCTTTAAGTTTAAGGGGCAGTGTTTCACTCAACATTTATTTTAACCAGTTGTCAGACAGTGTGAAATCTGAAGAATAAAGACGTTTTTATGCAAGAGTGCTTCCCTATTAGACTGAGAATAACAATATTATTCCTTCTTTTGCAGTTTGAGAAGTTTATTTCGGTCCTGACAGCAAACGTCATTGACTCCAACATGCTCATCCGCTGCCTGGTTCTGTCCCAAGAACACTTTGCTACCAAGATGCCATATGCTGGTAAGTGTTTCTGATACTTCTTGATACAAGTTACAATTAAGCAGACAACTATATGTTGCTGAGATAAAACACAAATCAGTAACTAATCATTAGTAGGATACCATTAAATGTGTGCAATTCTGCAATTGGTTTTGCTCTAGTAAACACAAAAATCAGCATGAATATCAAGTTGTGTAGGTTTTACTATGTGGCTCTGCCAGGGGGTCTCCGAAGTCACTACCGGTAGTTTAAATTTGAAAATAGGTGATGTCGATATTTCGCCAGTTCATCGGAGTTATTGGTCTTCAAAATTGTCACTGTCAGAATTTCA
>JAOBYG010166977.1:0-10473 GCA_025403545.1 Epizoanthus stellaris
GGTATGGTATGGTATGGTATGGTATTGTATTGTATTGTATTGTATTGTATTGTAGTGTAGTGTATCGTACTGTATTGTACCATATCGTATCGTATCGTATCGTATCGTATCGTATTGTGTTGTATTGTATGGTATGGTATGGTATGGTATGGTAAGGTAAGGTAAGGTAAGGTATGGTATGGTATGGTATGGTATGGTATGGTATTGTATTGTAGTGTATTGTAGTGTATTGTATTGTATTGTACCATATCGTATCGTATCGTATCGTATCGTATCGTATCGTATCGTATCGTATCGTAGTGTAGTGTAGTGTAGTGTAGTGCAGTGCAGTGTAGTGCAGTGCAGTGTAGTGTAGTGTAGTGTATTTTACAGCTATTTCAAAAAAGGTTGTCCGAGGGCCTTCGTGCATTCCCAAAGGAATTATGGGTTGTCAAAAGATAAGGAAGAATGCAAGTTACTGCATTGGAAAGAGTAAACATTAGGCAAATCAAACAGTTAACTATCAATTTGCACAAATTTTAAGCTTTCCATTGCAGCAGCTTCCATTTCTTCTATTGTTTTTAACACATGCAATGCCTTTCGGTCTGGCAATGCAAAATACACTCAGACAACTTTTTGTGAAATGGCTGTATGCTATTAGATCAGCAACGTCGCATAATCCAATATGGTGTCAAGGTCTTTAATAAACACACGTATGGATAAAAGTTTCATATTACTCGCCCGCATGGGGATTCCATATTTAAACATACTATTACAAATCGATCACGATGTCAACAGTCCAAGCGCTATATAAAATTGTTATTATTATTATTATTATTATTATTATTATTATTATTATTATTATTATTATTATTATTAAACTACAGACCTATCACGATGCCAACAGTCCAGGCGGCCTTTCTGTTTCGTTTTGCGTGGACCAGTTCTTCTCTCCTAGTCTGTGCAGCGATCATGCGCGACTGTAAGAGGGACACTTTGAGAATATGATAGTAGCAGTAGAATGTAATGATGACTGTCAGTGTAATCACCACCAAGCTCGTGTACGTGGTCAGGTTTGAGAGCGTGAATATATCGTGGATCAAGAATCTTACTGAAGCTACAAGGCAGGATACGATCCATATCGCGGCGATGATACATGCGCTTCGTTTTCCTGTCATAAGATTGCTGTATTCAAACACTCGGATGATACAGAGATATCTGAAGCAAATTGTAAGGATCATATATGAATGTACTATTAAAATTTCTCGTTTATACAATGAACTCATTCATGTATTCGGCCGACAAAACACAAGCAAGAGTGCTTTAACCTCTAAATGTATATATTTATGTATGTACGTATGTATGTATGTATGCATGCATGTATGTATGTATGTATATATGTACGTATGTATGTACGTATGTACGTATGTATGTATGTATGTATGTATGTATGTATGTATGTACGTATGTATGTATGTATGTACGTATGTATGTATGTATGTGTGTATGTATGTATGTATGTATAGTATGTATGTATGTATGTGTGTGTGTATGTGTGTATGTATGTATGTATGTATGTGTGTATGTATGTATGTATGTATATATGTATGTGTGTATGTATGTATGTATGTCATTATGCAGCTATGAACACGTTTATACCTGTCAATGCTGACTGCACATAGGTTCAGTGTTGTTGCGATGGTGGTCATAACAGTTAACCAGCTGGTGACGATCGTGAGCGGATGGTTTACGTGCCACGCGTGTACAATTGCTCTTGAAACCCACATGGGATTCAGTAACGTCCCAACCACGAGGTCAGACACAGCCAAAGATGCAAGAAAGTAGTTTGAGACCGTATGCAACGTCGGCGTGCAATATATTGCCGCAAGCACCAGAGAATTACCAAATATGGACAACGCTCCAATCATACTATGTAGTACTACCATTACGATGCTCTGTGTGGTGTCGAAATCGATTCCGATTTTGCACTGGAACTGAGGCGAATTGCTTTGATTAACTCCCACAGAAGAGGTATTCATGGTAAGGATATTACCTTAATATTTTCCACAAGAAAATCGGAAAAGTATAATTTGAGCAGCGGGTATTCTGCAATATGTTATTACGACTTTAGTTGAGGTAGTATGTGTCCGAGTTCCATCTTGCTTCGCACTATAGAACATTCATAGGATATTTTCCTGCCAAGAGATTTATTAAAATATATTTATATCTAGGTTAACACAATGGAATAACAAAGCATTATCAAGTTAGCAGAATATATTTAACAAGTATTCCACGAACACGCGTTGGATATGAGATAATAGATAGCCACTGAAGAGGCGCGCAGCGACGAGTTCATTAACAATTATTCCACGAGCTCGAGTCGTACATGAGCTGATATCCAACGAAGTGCGCAGCCCTGAGTTGTATATCAACTCATTACGACAAGAGCGAGTGGAATAATTGTTTTATTATATACATTTTGCACATATATTTAAAATGAAGTCGACATCATTTATTAAAACGCTCGTTTGAGTATGTTTTACAACGATCGAAGCACTAGAATGAAAATGGCAAACATTTGTCGTCACTTCCGCTCAGTGTGTAATCAAGTGAAACTGACTGAATCACGTGAACAGTTGTACTTACAAAACCGGCAGTGATGAAACCAACGGATGAAACCTGTTCAGATGTCATTCAGAAAAGCCGAAGTCTTATAATATCAAACGAACGGGTACTTGGAATGGACTTCGGATATATTAAAAAAAACCAGTGTCTCAAATAGTCCGAAGAAGTCCTGAAAGAATTGCGAGAAACCAGAGCTATAGGAAAGAATTACTCGACCAGTTGTGAATCTGCACGTTGGCAGTTGTGGAAACTACAAAATGCAAGTTGGCCATCTAGTTGGAGAAAAGTGTCTTATACTTTGTCTGTTGATGATAATTGACTGAGTCTGGCTTCCCGATCCGCCTTCAGTGTGTGCTAACAGTAACGGCTGATTGCAGCGACAGACAAAATTTGTTTCCCTGTTTTCCTCTGAACGTTTGGCAAGAGAAAGATGGCCGACATCGTGTTTGCTGGATGAATGTACTATCCCATTTATGGCCAGTGATGGACTCTGTGATGTTTCTTTAACAACTTAAGGTATTTATCACAGAATTTGAGTCTGCAAAAGTAAGGTGAACAATTATTGAAAAACCTTGTTGTTTTGTGATATGAATTCACACTGTTGGCGGGTCAGTCGGCGCTTTCTTGCTCGTACCAAACTACTTATAAGAAACTTTTGTATCTCTACTTAATTGTAATTCACCTTCACAAACCATAATGTCGTACGTGGTTGCTTTATTAATGGTTTGGAGTATTGTTTTATTAATAAATTTTCCTCGCTCGTGTCACCGGAAAATTGTTCGACCATTTTGAATTCTCTACTAACAGGATATGATAGCCTAGTACAGTAGTAGAGTAGCCAATCAGAGAGCTCCATTGCCATTATCTAGTGAGTATGTATATAATTAATAATTGTCTATATCCTGACTGTGATCAACAAAGTTTTAACCCATGGCATGGTTTACAATAAGAGCTGGAAGCCAGCAAAATTCACCATCTACTCCAGTTATTTATGCCAGTTACAGAGCTCTCTACCCAGACAAATTAAGAATCTCCATTGAAACTAATGTGAAATAGGGAGGTTTTGAAGTCATTTTTCTGGCTACATTGCAGGATGTGTTCGCTATGTAAAACCTTACTGAAAACCCTGTGTGGTAGTTTGTAAGCTTGATTTATAATGCTGTCAAAAATGTCATATTGAATAAGTATGTCCACATGATGACCAAGTCCAAATTCTATTTACAAAGAGAAATTGCAGAAATGCCGAGACACCCACTTACCAAGTAAAAACAATGCTCTTCCTGACAGATTTGTCGACTCCATGTGAAGGACTGTCAGTTGACAATCCAGCCTAAGTACTCGTCCAAGCAGAGGAACTGACTGTTCTGTCCATATTGTATGTCTCATATCAACATACTGTAGGCAACTTGTCTGGAACAAAACATTCAGGATTATGTTATAGACCTTTAAATTGATTTCGCATCTTCAACTGCACATGTAATATCTTGCAACTAAAATGAATCCTCTTTTGTTGCTATAATGTTATAATGATACACTAATCCTTCAAAACTAAGGATATTGAAAACACTAGTGTCCAAACTGTAATTCAAATTCAATTGAAATCTTGGGCAAATTCCATAAGAGTGATAAGACAGATAGATATATAGACAAAGACAGACACTGAGATTGATCATTCTTGTACCCAGGGCCCACTCTTTTAGGCCTGCCGGCAGCTGGAATGAAGGGCTCTGGTCGCAACAGTTTCAGAAGTCAGAAATTCTTTGACTTCCGGAGATCGAAGTATGAACACAGAATACTTGTATTTGAGCATCGATCTTCATCATGATCCCTTTATATGCCACAGATCACTGTCGATGTCATATTTTCAAAATTACCACAAAATACCAACATAGACTCGGCTAGGCATGAGAGTATGTTTGTTTTGGTTTTGGAATAGTGCATAGTATGCATGCGTGACAACCGTAATGCGACCAGAGCCCTTCAATCCAGCCACAGGCTTAAAAGAACGTGGGCTCTGGGTACGAGAATGTGAGATTGATCACCTGACCATGAGGATGGATGGTTTCTGATAATGTTCTATGCACTTGCCCTTCATCAGAGAAAACAAGACAGACAGACACACAGACTCAGGTACATGTTGGTACATGTAGATTGATTAACTAGACAGAGTACATGTATAGGAATTAAGACAATTAAAATATACGGATTGGAATGAAATACAACTTGGTTACTATGCTGAAATCACTTACAGTACTACTAAGATGAGTTATCTTGGAATCTACAACCAAAATAGCACCCTTTAATTGGTGTGGTGCATATTTCCATACACAACAGTGGTAGCTACCATGAGGCAAGATGAGGCAATTGTCTAGATTTTTCCCAACAGTGATATTTTTACTGTATCAGGAAAAACATCTTACAATTTTTCTGACTATAAAACAAATCTTACAATTTTAGTCGAGACTACACACACTTTCATCTTGTTAACTATGTTACCTTCTTGATGGTTCTGGCCACAGCCTGCCATCCTCGGATCTTGATCTTGTTATTGTAGGCAAGGTTTAGCTTGAACGTTGTATGGTAAAACTCAACCATTTCCAACAATGCAACAGTAGCCTTTAACACAAAGGAATGGTATATACCATTTATATTACAAAACCAGAAATATTAGAAAGTAGAAATATATGCCAAATACTTTAACAATACACCATATTAATAAATATATCTTATAATTTATAGGTGGTTCACCAGCCAATATGGCTGGGTATTTTCCCTCATTGAGATGTATTTTGTGAGACTTACTTGTAAAGTATTTCATTATCTTTTATGGTTCTCTGAGACAAGTAGTTGAGTACAAATGTAGAAAACAAAAAACACAACCAAGATATTGTTACTAAACTTCTAGATATAACACAGATTCTGATTGGTTATCTGAAAAGTTTGCTTAATATTATAATGTGTGTACCCATTGGATAGTGATTTGCGGTCACTAGTTATCGTTGTATTTCACCAAGAGTAGGGTCTGAAAGTGGCCACAATGACGTCATATTATTTTCAAGCAACATATGGGAAATTCAAAGCCAAATGTAGCTGCAAAGTCAATCCCCCATGTTAGCTCTGTAAATATAATTATCAATTTTACATGCCAATCTGGGCTAAGACAATGGATTTTTCCAGAAAAAATCCACTCCCCCAACAGATGGCAAGTGGGAAATCCAGGTGGGAGGGGGGGGATTCAGCCTTCAACTTCCATCCGAGGGGCTATTTTCAATCAAAGACTGAATATTCGTCTTTTAAACAAAAGTTCATTGTGCATTCATTGAATAAAACTTATATAAAAATACCTGTTTCTAGACTTATTGCTTTACCCCATAGCGAACACGAATGCACATCTCAGGTGCACAAGTATCGGGAAACGTTAATGAGACAAAGGAAGGCTTTCGATGTTTTTTACTATTATCAGTATTATAAATGAAAACATGTTGATTTGTTTGAAAATTAAATTATTTTCATGACTTCAGTACACAGGAATCAAAACAGTAACTTTGTATCATAAACCTCAGCTACATGTACTTCTGCATTTGATCAGCCTGCTTGCACCGCTTTGAATCTGCTCTGACGGTCCAACATATTTGTTGTTTTTCTCGAGCGCTATTAGCCAAATAGAATAAATTAATTGAAACATGAGACTTCAAATTAAGAGTTCAGTTTGTACCCTGATGTTATTCCCCGCGGCTTCAAGGACAGTAATGACTGGCACATACATCGTATGACGAGTCATCTCGATCGATATAAACAAATGGCACTTGCATTAAATCGGCCTCATTCTCATTGTTTCTGATAGATTACCAAAAGAAAAGCGACAACAACAGGCAGTAGCAACAGTTTACAGCAAATTATATTTAAAAAAGACGACAACAACATGTGGGTTCCCTGTGTTTATGCTTTAAATGTAATGGGATTTGTTACTAACTTAAAAGTTGCTTAAAGTATTTAATATTATCAGTAGTACAGCATTGCAAATATGAAATGGTTTGAAACAGCTGGATGTCTCCTACTTCCACCTTTTCATCGGCGAAATAATTAAGAATATGAACAGAATGCATTCGATCTCATTTTGTCTTTGACCATTTCAGGACTCAACATCTGGCCGTAATGTGTTTTGAATGTGCTTAGGCAATCAGCAGTGATATACAGACCACTGGTAAAAGCCTAAATGTTTAAGAAAACCGTGGTTGTGAAATTAATTGATGTGTTTTCAAAATCTGCAGAAATCCTGGCAGGATGGGGGTCTTGCATCCGGCTGGAAATCCAGGCGGGAGGGTGGTTTAGAGGCCCTGGAAATCCAGGCAGGAGGGGGGTTTAGAGGCCCTGGAAATCCAGGCGGGAAGGGGGATTAAAAACCATGCCATCCTTTGGGGGTGTGTGTGGATTTTTTCTGGAATAACCCAATACCAATAAAAGTTTTATTTGACATCAAAAGTGTTTTCTACCAAGTTTCTCTTTAAAAGATTGCTTGTTCTGCCCAGCTGGTAATACTGTCACAACAGCTGGGTGTTTTTCCTGGTTCCCAGCTTCAAAAACATTTCAAGGTTCAATGACAAAATGTTACTTAGCTTTCTGCCAAGTCAGATCTGTGGTTGTTTACCCAAAACTTTATAACATCTCTTCTGGGAGTGCTCTTTAGTAAATAAGATATGGACTGAGTTTATAAATCATGTGAAAACATATGCACATCTGGATATCCCTTTAATTCTTGAAAATATAATCGTAAGAATTACACAAACCTCTGTAATTTATGCTAATCACTTAATTATACTGACAAAATATCAATTATATTATATATGTGACTGTGTACATGTAGGGGGGTAATACCAAGTTTTGTAGATTTGACATCATATCTTAGAATTTATTGTATTAAAGCAATTTAAAGACTCTAAACTCAAGCCTGTTTATATACTCATTCCGAAACTGTAGATGTTAATTTTACTTAAAGTATAATTATTGAAGTTGTAGTGTAGTTTGAAGCAAACTAAAAAAAGTTAAAAGGAAAAAAAGTCAAATCTGCACTGCAAAGTTCTCTTTCAAATAGATTAAGCAATAACATTCAACAGACACTTTCCAGGCTGTTTAATTGGTAGGCACTAGTTCTCCTGAAACAATGCATTCTCAGGGTTTTCAATAAGAGCTGGCAGCCGGCAAAATTCGCCATCTACTCTTGACTAGTCATTTGTGCTGGCTACTTTTTGAAGGGAAAGTAAGAATCTATATTGAAAATAGTATGAAATTGGGAGATTTTGATGTTATTTCTCTGGCTACTTTGCAGAAGGTGCCAGCTACATGTATGTGAAAACATATTGAAAACCCTGATTCTTGGAAGATTGACAGACACACTCTTCCTGTAACTTACATCATCTTCCAGGTTTGTGTTCTCAAGATCCAAAGTCTTTGTTCTCACTCTCCTGAATATTTCTTCCAAAGCCTCACAGCTCTTAACATCCAACTTGGTACCTGCATATTGAAACACACATCAAACAAATACTATTACAAGATTTAACTCGCATTACTTCTGTCCAGTCAAAAGTATTCCTGGCCTCTAACTAAATTCAAAGTGCTCACATTACTTTTGTTTAACCCAACACCAAAGTTACATACTAGTTAACTCAAATGCTGAACAGAGAACTAAATGGCATTCAGGACTGCAAACCCTACTGAAATACACAGACTGGAGATCTAAGTTTCCTGATGGTTGAGAAGGATTTGATGTAGATTTGAGGCCACCTTCATCTGCTGTTTGTCTCCAGGGCTTTTCATAAGGGAGCAGTTCAATACAACATGCCCCAGATATGAACCCACTTTTTTCACCAAACACAGCTGTCAGCACATGGCATCACCCCACCCTCCTTATTTGACCACCTATTTTTCTTCTGGCAAGTCTGGTGACATTTTTAACACAGAAAATGAAATTACTGGATGGTGTAATGCAAGATAATTTAACAGGCAATGCAATTTACTTATTAATTTTTAACCTTCGAGTTTCACCTCCACAGGAGACAGAGGACAGCAGTCCCCGTGGACCCTCTACCCCAGAATGGATCCCATATGAGGGTATATGTTTTGACCTGCTCCCTAATATCACTTATCCAATAACCTGACCCTTTGGCCCCAGAGACTTATCAAATAAATATAACTAATATATATCTTCCCCAATGTTACATTTTACAGGCCTAGACATTTCAAGAATTGTTGGAAACTAATTTAAAATCTAACTCATAGGATCCCATCATAAACTGATTCTTCAAGCTCAATTAATTTTCATCAAGTTCTCAAATTGATTCACAAACTTTTAAAAGGTAATGGTTTTCAGGTCTTCATTGTTTCTATGGAACTGTCACTGTACCAGAAGCAACCATTTTCATGAAATCCCAGGTCAGACTTCAATGCAAAAATAACTAGCTGAGTCAGTAGACTTTATGCACCAATTATCATGCCTTCACTTTTGCAAATTATGTATAGATAGGTAATTAAAAGGAACTTATCACAGGCAACACATCTTTCACCAATAAAAACATTAGTTTTAACCATTTATAACTTTTAGAAAATCATGTATATGTTTTATTGTGCCATACATTTAAGTGTATGGAGAAAAGTAATGAGGTATTTGGTGCTGAATGGGTTAGTCTTCAAAAAACTGAAATTTGAAATTAAATGCAACATAAAATATGTAAGGAGTAAAAGTTATCGGAAACTTCCTTCTTAATTTATGACATGGTCTCCAAGAAATAACAAATCTTGAAATTGATATGTACAACACTACATGTATGATAAATTTATTGTGAACATTTTATAAACATTCACTTACCTCTTAAGTCAATGACATCTATTCTATTGGTTAGGTTCTCACATGCCTGAAAAAAGTAACCTGTTAGAGACTTTGGCCCTTAATTTACTGCATGTAACGTACAGTACATGTACAAATATCTTGTAGTTGTAACCATATTATTTGGATGGGGATTTTCTTGGCTCCTTTTAGACAGGGGGAGCACTCTCATTGAACTTCTTGTTATGAATGCTAGTTCTAAACACAAAGATTGTTACCTGCACATGAACTAACAAGAATGTAAGTAATATATTAACAACCTAAATTTAAGAATTGGTAATGTTCATATTTCACAAGGTATTGGTCTTCAAAATTGTCACATACTGTAATATCACACAATGACATCAATGTGTCAGTTGTCACAAATACATTTAACATGTTCCCATTTCGACGTTGCATCGCTTGTCAGAATTTAACTATGACATGATCTTATTGTGCCACACATTATATAATATTTTCATGATGGTACATGTACACAACATATTTTGCTCAGGTGTTTGCATGTAGCCTTCCTGGAAAATCTCATACCTGTAGCTGATTGACAAGTTTGTCGCAGGGCTTGACCTTCAGTCTTGTACAAGCATTCCTATAGGCTGTAATCACTTCTTTCCTTGTAGGATTGCCAGCTACAAGGGAGAAGGTAGATTATTTTTGAAATGATGCTGTCATTGTATGGAATCCTGACAAGATTAAATATCATTAATTTTGAATTCTGGCCCAGATAGAGAACTTGATGTGAAAGACAGTACACTTTGCTGCATATTTTGAGGTGGAAGAATATAAATTAAAATAAATAAGAGCTCAATTTCAGGTATCAAATTTCAAAATCTTCACTGAAAATTAAATGCTTAAGATTTTACTTGTAAGAAATAAGTAATTATACCATTGACCTTTAATCAACAAGAGGTCTAAACTGAATAGTCATGTTGTGTGTTATTACCAATTGGTGTAATTGTTAACTTTGTCTAGTACATTTCTAGTTAATAATT
>JAOBYG010167088.1:0-10472 GCA_025403545.1 Epizoanthus stellaris
GGCGGAATCTGCATCTGGTCAGCCGCGTCATCGAGCGCGGCCCGGTCTTCTGCTCTCAGCTGGAGATCGAAGAGACGAAGATTCTCTCCGAGCCGCCCGCTACTGCTGATACCGACGATGGCGGCTGATAGACCCGGGCGCTCGAGCGCCCAATGCGCGGCCAGATTGGCGATCGAGGCGCCGGCTTGTCGGCCGACGATCTCGAGGTTTTTGAGCAATTCCTGGAATCGTTGCCAGCCACCGGCCTCATCGATAATCAGGCGGTATTTGACCAGAGAGCGGTTGGCGAGTGGCTCCGCGGGTGCCGGCTGAGCGCGCCAATTTCGGGTGAGGAATCCGCCCGCCAGCGTGCCGTAGGCCAGCAGATGCACGTTGTTCTCTTGGCATAGATCGACCATCGAACGTTCAGGCCGTCGATCGAGCAGCGAATATTGCAGCTGATGAGCGACGATGTCGAAACCGACATCGAGTAGCGCTGCGAGGCGAACGGTGTCGAAATTGGTCACCGCGAGGTGGCGAATTTTGCCCTCGTGGCGCATCGCATCGAGCCAAGAGATCGCTTCGAGCCAGCCGTCGATCTTGAAATCCCACCAGTGGAATTGCACCAGATCGAGACGCTCGACGCCCAGGCGATGGAGCGAGCGCTCGATCGTGGTCTCGAGATCGTGGCGTCTGAGTCGTGGCAAGAGGTCGAAGTCCGGCACACATTTCGTATGCACCTGGACCGTGTCTGCTCGGCCTTGGCGCTTCAGGCGAGCGATCAGCCGGCCATAGAGCTCTTCGACGCCGGTGTAGATATCGGCACCGTCAAAAGTCGTTAGCCCGGCGTCGACCAAGCGTTCCAAGTCATCGACTGTGCGATCCGCGTCGAGGCTGGCTGGACGATGGCCAGCTGAAAGCTGCCAGCCGCCGTTGATCAACCGGCTGATCGAATAGCCCGGCCGCAGCTCGATCCGTCGCGGGATCACGCCTTTTCCTGCTGAGGCTTGGCTGACAGAGGCACGGCGGTGACGTCGCTATGGCGAAACGTGCGTTGACGCACTCGGGTAATGCGAAAGAGCGCCCCACAATGCGGATCCGGGCACGCGATATCCATATCCGTCGACATCCAATCATTAGGCGCTGTCTGCCGTTGCTTAGCCGGCAAAAGAGGCAATAGCGCCGCCAGCGGATAGATCGGGAAGCTTTGCCCTGGCGGCAGGTGTAGCTCTTCGCCGCGGAGCTCGAAATATGCACCCTCGGGATGGTTGCAGATCATTTCGCGGCCGGGTACGGCCACGACCTCGACGCGCAAATCCCAGAGCGTGAAGGCGTCGTCAGCTTCGACGGAATCGAAATCTGAATTCTCCATGCGGCGAGTCTAGTACGGGCGCCTTCGCTTCCGCGCCTCCGCCATTTGCATGAAGGGGGTGCCGCCGATCCGTTTCACTCAGAGACAGACGGCCCCTCACAAAGACCGTTGACGCCAACTGAGAATTTTCCAAGGGCACTAAAGACTCCGGAAACGTGACCGACGGTACCGGTGAAGACGATCTCAATCACACCAAAATTGGTCGGGCCTGCCAAAAACGAAGCCGGGAGGTTGACGCTTCGACCACTTTCGAGAGAAACGCCGCCGGTTCGTACCGGCAGGCCGCCCGCTTCTTCATAGACCGAGTAGAGAAATTCGTTGTTTGGCTGCAGTTGCTCGACAAAAAATGTCAGGGTGGTGCCACCGTCGAAATCACCGCCGTTGAAGAAGCGGACTTCGAATTTCTGGCACAGATCATTGAAGGCAAAGAGACCGGTGTAGTTCAGAAGCCGGTCTCCAGAGGCGAAATTGTTGGCTGAGTCGATCAGAAAGTAATCGCCCTGGATCACACTCTTGGGAATGAGATCGATGGCGTCCTCTTCGATGATGTCGACGAAACCGCGGGCGAAGCCGGCGCCATCAGTCTGCAGACCGACCACATTTCTGAGGCTGAAGGAGCGAACCTGCTTGGGGCCAAGGCTTACAGTTTCAGCGATCGGCGTGCCCACTTGATTGTCACTGTGATAGCGCAACGTCACGTCACGAGCGGTATCGGTCGTATTGCGCACGGCGAAAAAGGTGTTGACGCCGTCCACCGAGTTGGTGTCGGCTTCGAAACGGGGCAGCACCAGCCAATCACCGGCAACATCGATCTTCCGCCGCTTCGGCGGCTGAGCTCTCGAGGCCAAGTCGAGAATCGGCGTCTCATGGACGGTGACCGTGACATCTCCGTATTCGAAGATTTGATCCGCGGAGATCGGCAGAACAAGTGCAATAAGGACGCTCGCTATGATGATGTGTTTCTTCATGGGGGGCTCCAACCGGTGGGTGAATCGCGCATCTGGCCGAAGTGAGATCGGGATTTGACCGGCTCCGGCTGGTGTCTGACTCAAAGCATAGCAGTCGCTGCATATTTCTTGGCTGAGCCCTTCAATCCTGGCCGATGACGATTTCGGTGCGACGATTCAGCGCTTTACCGTTGACGGTTTCGTTGGGGGCAAGCGGATAGTCGGCGGCGAAGCCTTGGACCTTGAACCGGTCGATTTCGAGGCCGTTCTGGGTGAGCACGTCGGCGACGGCTTGTGCCCGGCGCAAAGAGAGCACCCGATTGTGGTCCTCAGCGCCGCTTGAATCGGTATGACCGCAGACAAAGAGGTCGACGCCGGCGAATCGGGAGCTGAGGACTTGCGCTTGATTCCTCAACAATGGCTCGACGGCGCTAGTGACTTCGAAGCTATCGACCTCGAAGCTAGCGCGAACGCCGTAGTCGAAGACAAGAATATTCTTCAACCCGAGCGCCTTTGCCAGCTCCGAGGGCTCGTCCCGGACGGTGAGCATGACGCGCACTTGATTCGGGCCGAGAATCCGGATCCGACGTTCGATCACTTTATCGGCCGCAGCGCGCTCGACCGTGAGTGACGCGGCTTCGTCGAGTCCAACCAGTCTGATCTCAAGAGGTGAGACGCCGACGGGCTTGCCTTTGAAGAGCACGGTTTGGCCTTCAGGCTCGCTCCGAACGAGTGCCTGGAGCGAAGGCGGTGCCGTCGAAGCGCAGCCCACGGATAGCAGAACCAGGAGTAAAACAAATGGGCGCAAACTCCGGGAGAAAGCGCGAAGGATCAAAGAGCGGGGGCTGTGGCTATCGAAGTGCATTTTTTCTCGGGATCTGATCTTTCCTAAGGGAATTGAATACTCAGAGTCAGCCTCGAAGTGACGGGCTGGTTTTCGAAGTCGCGACCGGGTCTGAATCGATATCTCTTCATATGCTCGAGCGCCGCGGTCTTGCAGGCTTCCGATGTCGAGACCAGCGCGCGACTCGAGATGAGCTCGCCCGCGGCATCTATCGAAGCGGTCAAGATCACTTCTTGGGAAGAGCATTCCGCCGCGGTCTCAGCGTCCAGCTCGATGCTAGGCGCTTCAAGGATCGCCGGTGGCACGATCGCTTGGCGTGGCCTCGGGGGTGGCGGGGCGGTCGGTGGCGGATTCCGCTCGCGCGTTTCTGACGAGTTTGCATCGGACGGTGCGGTATCTGACGGTGCAATATCTGATGGTGCAGGCGGCGCGGTTGGTTCTGCGTTTTCCTCGGAGTCTGTCGGGGTGGCTGCTACAGCTGTCGCCGATTCCAGCTCGGCCACGTCCGAGCTCGCGGGCGGGTTTTTCCGAGGAGCCTTGACTCGAGCAGTCGCTGGAGACGGCTTAGAGGCGGAGTGCGATGGCGGCGGCGGCTCGCCGTCTCGAGAAGCCAAGAAGAACCACCAGCTGATCGCCAAGAACGCGATGACGCCAACGGCCGCGAGCAGGGGCAGTCGAGATCGTCGTCGAGCTGGCTTGGTCGCCCGTTTGGTGATGGTCGGCGCCTCGCTGGGGTCGAGGATCTCGGGCGGAGTCGGCGGCGCGTTCAATGGCGCCGGCTCCTCGATTTTGGCCGTAACCCTCACGGCGGTCAGATCGACTTGGTGAGGGAAGGCCGCCAGCAGCCGATCGCGCATTTCGGCGGCGCTTTGGAATCGATCACCTCTCAAGCGAGCGAGTGACTTCAGCACGATCGCTTCGAGCTCAGGATCGACCGTCGGTAGGAGGGCCGAAAGTGGCTCGGGATCGTCAATCAGGCGTCGAAGCAACATGCGAACCGGATCCGGAGCAGGGAAGGGTAGGGATCCCGTGAGCAGTTGGTAGAGACAAACGCCCAGGGAGTAGACGTCGCTGCGACCGTCGACATTCTCGCCGGCAGCCTGCTCCGGCGAGATATAGGCCGGTGTTCCCAAGACGCTGCCGGTGGCTGTCTTGAAGCCGCCGTCCTTCACTTTGGCAATGCCAAAGTCCATGAGATAGGGCCGGCCGCGCATCGAAATCATGATGTTGCCGGGTTTGACGTCGCGATGGACGACACCTGCTAGATGGCTGTAGGACAGAGCATCGAGCAGCGGCACGGCCAGCGAGACGACCTCTTGCTGCTCGAGAGGCCTACGCGCTTCAAGTTCGGCCCCGAGGCTCGGACCCGAGATGTAGTGCATGGAATACCAGAGCACGCCATCGACTTCGCCGTAGTCATAGACCTTGACGATATTCGGATGGTCAAGAGAGGCGACGAGCTTGGCCTCTTCCACAAAGCGCTTGGCGAATTCGTGGTCGCCGTCATAGGACTCCTGGAGCACCTTCAATGCTTCCCGGCGTCCCAGCTTCACGTTGCGCACGAGAAGTACCGTCGCAAAGGCACCGCGACCCAGAAAGGCCTCGAAGGTGTAGCGATGCCCAAGGGCACGCCGCAGATGGTCAATGCGGTATTCGGGAATCAACGAATCAATCTCGGGTCATCTTGCGAGGGGGGCGTTTCGGCGGCCACGTGGTCTTCCCCTTCATGAAGAAGTGTCGGTTAGGTCTTTTCTATTTCTGGAGGCCCCGTCCTACCTCGTGGCGGGGTGGCGTTTCGATTCTTCGATCAGGCTTGCTGCTGCCGGCGCCCGATCGAGGTCCTGGTAGGGCTCAGCCCAGCCCCTAGCCCAAAGAGACTTGAGGAAAATCTCCTCAAAATTCGAGCATCGCGCCAAACGCAGGAAGCTTCTGCGTCTATACCAGGTAATTGGGCTGAATGACCAGCTCACGAACCCGGGAGGTGCGATGCATAAGCATGACGCTTTGTGGAAAGAGCTATTGCGAGCGTTCTTTCCAGACTTTCTCGAATTGGTGGTACCCAGAATCAGAGGTGAAATACTCTGAAAGAATTTCGAGCAACCCGAGAAAATCGGAGGTGGTCGCTATGGAAATGACCTGGGCAGACAAGATGCAAGAGCGCGGTCGCAAAGAAGGTCGGCGAGAAGGCGTCGAGGTCAGTCAACGCGTGCTCTTGAAGCTACTGACACAGCGCTTCGGTCGCGCGCCACAGGAAGTTCGGCAGCGGGTGACAAGTCTCAAAGATCTGGCGACCCTCGAGTCCTTGATCGATCGAGTCTTTTCTTCACTGACCCTCGAAGAGCTGGGTCTTCAAAGCAGCGAAATCGACGTCGAGAAATAAACCACTAGCCGTCGCTGCGCGAAAGCACATCGTCGATCACGGTACGCAGCCGCTCGTGGCTGCGGGCGTCAGCGGCGGTGGGGGAGCCGTCCAAGGAGCTGAGATCGGCCTGGGTGAGGTCGAGGCGCGGGGCGAAGGTGGTGGCGTGGAGCTCGCGGGCAAGGCGGCGGCCGAGATCGGTTGGGGACTCACCAGCGCGGCGCCGGATTCTGGCGTCGGCCAATAGGGTGCCATTGGGGCCGGTGAGAGAAGCGACGGCGCCTTCGGCCTGGGCTTGGATATCGATTGTGAAGGCGCCGCCTTTTCGATTCGAGAAACGAGGCGACTGTTTGAAAGCCGACTCAGCCGCGCGAGCGGTGGCTCGAGCTTCGCCATCGCCGGTCGCGACGATGCGAGCTGGCAGCGCCAGGCCCAGCCGGCGGATCACTCCCGGGTCCATTTGCAGGGCGCGGTCGTAGAGCTCGAGCGCGCGGCGACGTTGACCCAATCGATCCGCAGCCTCGGCACCTCGCGCGATCATATGAGCGCGCAGCAGGATCTCCGAGCTCGGCAATTCCTCGAGCGCCTTGTCGGCGAGCTCGAGGCATCTTTTCTCCGCGCCGTCAAGGCATGCGATTTCAGCGCGATAAGCACGGAAATAGCCTCCGGCGTCGATAGTCTCATGCTCCTGTGTCCGCTCGAGCGCTGCTTCTGCGACACCGCTGCCCACGGCTGCAATCAATTCGATTTTCAACCATTCTGGCAGCTCGATCGAGCCGGCGAGATAAGGGCGTAGCGAGGAGAATAAGAAGCGCTCGCCAGCCAGCAGCGAGGCCGCCCGCCGGCTTGCAGCCCAGGATTGCAGACGCCACCGCCATGCCGTGGCCATTGCTTTGGTGGCGGGCCAGGCTTCAGCACAGGCTGCTTCCTCGAATAGCAACTCGGACGCCGTTCTTTGAACCAGCGCATCGACGAGCGCTGCCGCGGCCTCCATTTGCTCACTCTCTGAAGACGTGAAGCCGGTGCGATCGGGGCGCTCCATGACGCGGCGGGTGAGATCCCTCGCTTCGAGCGCGTGGCCGGAAATGAGCAGGAAGATGGCCGAGGCGAGCTCAGTTTCAGAACGATTCTGATCGTCCATGAAAGGTGGCTGGCGGTTGCGCCAGCGGAGCATCGAACGCACGGCGTCGAGCGCTTCGGCGATCCGGCCCTGAGCCAGATAGAGATGGGTCAGATCGAGGTAGGGATTGGACACTGTGCCGTAGACGAAATGCTTCGACGCTTCGAGGATCAGCTGCTCAGCTTGATCGAAGTAGAGCATGCCGAGGCTGGCTTCGGCGCCGTTGGTGAAGGGTGTCGGGCCGGGGCTTGCTTCGCTTCGTTCGTGCTCGACCGCGGCCAGACAGGCCTGATAGCCGGCCTGGCGATCCTGCTGCTCGGCTTCGATCGCGCATAAGGCCGTGAGCGCATGGGAGACCTGATCGGGCTGGTCTTCGAGCGCCAGGGCCTCTTCGACCGCCCGTCGCGCGGCATCGTATTTTCGCAGGCGCATCAGCGGCCAGCCGCGCTCCGCCGGACGGCCGGGATGGTAAAGCGCGTCATGTTCGAGAAGATATTCGACCTTCTCTTGGTGGCGTCCCATCTCGCCGGAGACCGCCGCCAATTCGGCCAGGATCAAACTATGCCACTGCCACGGTGTCTGCTCACCCGGCTCGGCAGAGAATTGCGCCTCGAAAAGGCTGCGGCTGCGATCGAGGTGGAAGAACGCGCGCGGCAAATTTCCTTCGCCGAGGTGGAAGACGACGCCGAGCAGACTATGACCCTTGAACGATGCTGGATCGCTTTTGAGGATTTGCTCGGTGAGCTCCCTGGCGCGTACATATTTGCCGCCGCGCAGCGCGTGGCGCACGGCTTCGGCCCAAAGATCCTCTTCGTAGCGCTCGACGGGCAGATCGGCTAAGTCGCCGAACGAAAGTTTCTCGAGCAGCTCGAGCTCTTCCACCGACGGCTGATCGAATTCGAGTTGTGCGGCCCCAGGGGTGGCAAGAAACAAGCAGGCGAGCAGCGAGAATGCGCAGCGCCGAGGCGCCGCGAGCCGCGCTCGCGTCATCGAATCCTCGCTGCGTTCTTGAGCGTGCTGCGTGAAAGACCCTCGATCGATCTGGCGACCGCGTCGTGGATCACTTCGCTGGTATTGGCAAGGCCTGGAACCAATTCCAAGCGGTGGCCCAGGACTCGCGGCGCCAAGAGGGCGATATCGTCGCCGACCACGTAGTCGCGGCCCTCGAGCGCTGCCTGGGCTTGTAGCGCCGGCAGCAGGAGGACCAGGCTGCGGGTCGAGCAACCCTGGAGCACGCGCTCGTCCTCGCGCACATTCTGGGCGATATCGACCAGCGCTTCTTGAATCCGCGGGTCAATCGCCACGTTCTCGTCGATAGCGCGACGGGCGTCGAGGACTTGAGTGCGGGTGACTTTCGGCAGATCATCGCGTTCGATATCTCGGCGCGTGCGCCAGGTGGCGAGAACCTCGAGCTCCGAGTCACGGTCGATATGGTCCATGCGGATCTTGAAGAGGAAACGATCGAGCTGTGCCACCGGCAGTGGATAGGTACCGGCAAGATCGAGCGGGTTTTGCGTCGCAATGACGAAAAAGAGGCCGTCGAGCGGGTGGGTGACGTTATCGACCGTCACCTGCTTCTCGGCCATCGCCTCGAGCATCGCCGATTGCACCTTCGGCGAGGTGCGGTTGATCTCATCGGCCAGCACGACGTGAGCGAAGATCGGCCCGCGCCGGAAGTTGAAGGTATGCGTGGTGGTATCAAAAATCGAGACGCCGGTGACGTCTGAAGGCAGTAGGTCGGGGGTGAATTGGATGCGGCGAAACGGCGCGATCTGGCCCTGCTCGCCCTCGTTCGACCGGTCGATGATCGACGTGCCGAGGCTTTTGGCCAACGTGGTCTTTCCAGAGCCGGGAAAATCCTCGAGCAGCACATGGCCGTCAGCAAGTAATGCGACCAGAATCAGGTCGATCACCTCATCGCGTCCGAGCACTTGAGCCCGCATACGCGAGCCCAGGCGTTCGAGCACCAGTTGGGCGCTATCGAGCGGATGCTGGCTCGCGGCGTCGGGCTGCACGGTCTGCTCCGGCTCCGTCTGCCGCGGCTCAGCTGGCGAGGAATCGATGGGCTCGGATAGATCTTCCGCCGCTTCGACCTCGAGCCGAGGCAGCGGGTTCTGCTCGGTCTCGAGTTGGTCTTCATCAGCGCTTTCCTCTCCGACTGTGGCCAGCGGCGAATCGGCGTCCGGAGCTGGCGGGCCCGGATTCACCAGGTCCGCGGTCTCGTCTTCCGCGCTCGCCACAGCGAGCGCGGTCTCTTGGCTATCCGGGGCGGTCGATGGCTCGTCCTTCATCACTTCTCCACTTCTCTCTCGACAAGGGTCGATCAACGTACGCGCAGCCACGCGATGGGATCCAGGGTGCCGAGGAGTCGACGCCACAGGGGTATAGCGGTGCGGATCTCATCGTGGACCCGGCGGATTGATTCTTCGAGCTCGCCCCTCTCGGCCGCTCGCCGCGAGCCCAGAGCATGGCGCAGATGGGCGTCGGTGAGCGGGCTGAAGCTTGGCAGCTGCGGCGCTGTGCGGCGGGCGAAGCTCTCGCGACTCTCGCCGAAGCGGCGCAGCAATCCGACTGCGGCCAGGCGGTCGAGGATGGCGCGATAGCCCAGGCGCGGCAGACCGTTGGAGTCGAAGCGGGGCGCCAGCTGGCGATAGGCCTTGATCAGGTAGCAGAGCGCGAGCAGCAAGCCGAGCAATAAAGCCAGACGGCGAAGCAGTGTGGCCCAGTCAAAGGCGCCGCGCAGCTGATCGGCGAAATCGTCTTCTTCCTGCTGCTGGCGCATCATCTCACCGAGCATTTGCTGGAGACGACGATCAGCCGATGCCATGGGCTCGTCGAGGCTCTGCTCAGGCGTCAGATCGACGACCACCCAGCCGGCGTTTTCGAGGTAGATTTCGGGCCAAGCATGGGCGTTGCCGCCTCGGATCAGCAAAGCCGAGCCGCCGGCGCGGTCACTTTCCGAGACCGCGTATCCCGCCGCCACCCGCGCCGGCAGACCGAGACTGCGGAAGAGGTAGGTCGCGGCATGGGCGAAATGCACGCAATAGCCCGTCAGATCGCCGAAGAGAAACGACGCCGCGGGATCATTCGCGTCAGCGTGACGGCTCTTGCGACTGTAGATCCCTTGTTGATCGAGAAAGCTCTTGACCGCCAAGGCTTGGCCCAGCGGATCGTCGCGATATTCATCGAGCAGCAGGCCCATGAGCTCGTTGGCGAGCGCGGCGTAGCGTGGATCTGACGGTGCGCGGGTGTAATGACGCCATTGCTCATCGCTCCACAGAGGATTGCCAGGGCGACGTCCCAGCAGCTGCTCGTAGCGCTCCACCGGCACGTGGCTTCTGACCTTGAAGGTGCGGCGGAAGCGCATCGGATTCGGATTCGGAGCCGGCATCAGGCGCATCGGCGAATCGAGCGCGAAGGGTCTTACATGGTCGACCATCAGACCCATGGTGGTGACCAAGGCGCGTCGATCCTTGCCGACCTCGGGCGCGCCGGTGACCACGATCTCCTCGAAAGGAAAGCGCCGCACGACGTCATGATCGACATCGTCGCGCGTCGTCTGCACCAGACGGTGGCCGTTATATTGCGAGAAGGCGGCCTGGCGGAAATAGTAGATGCCGGTCGGCGGCGTGTAGTCGTCGTGCAGAACGACGACAGCGACCGGTGCCTGTTGGCCGGAATTACCATAATCGTCTCGAAAGTCGAGGTCGCCGAGCTCGTGGCGATCGCCTTGGCCGCCACCGCCGCCTTCTTCGCCGTCACCTTCTTCGCCTTCTTCGGGCTCGCCGGTGAGTCCGAGGTCACCGGCTGGGTCTGGCTGGGGCAGGCCTTCGACGCGGACGAAGAAGATC
>JAOBYG010167199.1:0-10466 GCA_025403545.1 Epizoanthus stellaris
CCCTCCCTATGCGTTTATGTCATAAACAGGGGTTTATGCATTCTAGAGTTATTTCAAGGGCGTGGTTGGACAGTATCAACAATCACAAAGCAACTGAGTGGAAATGTTGTGACGTGTAGTGTACACATCGCTTTACATACCACAGCAAGCAAAGTCTTTGTTTACCAGCGACCACAAGTCCAGTGCAGGTCCCCCACTGGTGTTGGTACATTGGCCTCTCACGGTACTAAGGGAGACGCTGTTGTTCTTGAGATCTTGAAGGGAAGTGATCAAGTCACAGTCTTGACATACAAGAACGTTCCGTTGAAGGTCACTGTTGAATGAAAAGCACCATCATATCACTGAATGGAAGACAACAGGGGAAAATCGTAGTTCTTTGGAGTTATTTTTGAAATTTATTTACTCCTAAAACAAAGATATATGAAGTGATAGACTGCGGGTACTTTCTCCAATAATCCTGTACCGTTCCAAAGCTGTATTTTAAGAGGTTCCATTATTTTGTACCGTCATGTGGTTAGGGTTAGGGCGAGGGATTGAGCAGTACAGGCTTGCTCACTTTATTGGCCCATGAGACCCTCCTCCCCTTCAGGTTCCAGATGGCACTAAGAAATCTTGAGTTTCTTCAATGAAATAAACGTGGGAAAAAATTACAATCAATCGCGATAGATAATTAATATTATCAGCTCTGCCACCATTCCAGCAATCAGCATGCAGTATTTATATAATCCTCACACTCCTACGTTCACACCGAGGTTACGCCACCCAAGTCTGGGTATCACAATCGCTCGAGTTAATGAGACAAACCGAACGTGTCCAAAGGCGCGCTACCAAATGTGTCATAGGACTGTCATTTCAAGTAGTCTAACTTACAAAGAAAGACTCAAGAAACTGTCACCATCTCCCACTCGCACGAATATTTGAATATGTTATTCCTCTTTAAAGCAATTACTGGTCTAATCGATATTCATCCTTCCGTCCTGCCACAAGCCAGCTCTGCTAGCCTTAGTAATTCACCTGCCTATCTCAGTATTGTTAAATCTCAAACCTGTAAATGGAAAACTACAACCTTTCATCTGAAACACTTTAGCTGACGAAGAAACGCATCATTATCACTACTACCAGCGTACTGTCCTTTTAAACAATCATGATTATACACTACTCTGATTGTATCTCTGTAACCTACAACCTTGAAGATACTCTAACCTGGAAAACTGTGCTAAAACCTAACAAGACCTTCATCATGCTGCTTTTAGATACAGTAGTGTAATATTGGCTAAGCGTATAAAACATTAAAAAAATTGTATAATCCAATTCTACAGGAATCAGAAAGATTTAGCTGTAGTCCGACCAATCACTGATCCAACCGCAGAAAAGCGACAGCCATTTTACATATGCACCAATTCGCATTTGCAATTGTTCTAGTGACTTTAGTGACGTTCGAGTAGAAGAACAACCCAATTGTCATACTTAGCTCAATGACCTATAGTACTCCATGGTATACGACGTGCACATACATGTCGTGACAATGATATATCACCTGCACATACATGCCGTGACTATGATATACCACGTGCACATGCATTATCTAGACCATGATATACCACGTACACAAACATATCGTGACCATGCTATATCACGTACACATACATGTCGTGACCATGATATACCACGTGTACATGCATATCTTGACCATGATATACCACGTATACATACATGTCGTGTCCATGCTATACCACGGGCACATACATGTCGTGACCATGATATACCACTTACATATACGTGTCGTAACCATGATGTATCATTTGCACACATACATGTCGTGACCATGATATACCACGTGCATATACATGTCGTGACCATGATATACCACGTACACATACATGCCATGACTATGATATACCACGTGCACATACATGTCGTGACCATGGTATACCACGTACACATACATGTCGTGATCCTTGATATACCCCATACTAATACATGTCGTGACTATGATATACCACGTACACATACATGTTGTGACCATGATATACCACGTGCACATACATGTCTCGACCATGGTATATTTCGTGCACATATTTGTCGTGACAATGATATACCACGTGCAAATGCATTATCTTGACCATGATATACCACGTACACAAACATGTCGTGACCATGCTATATCACATGCACATACATGTCATGACCATGATATACCACGTGTACATGCATATCTTGACCATGATATACCACGTACACATACATGTCATGTCCATGCTATATCACGGGCACATACATGTCGTGACCATGATATACCACGTGCACATACATTTCGTGACCATGATTTATCACGTACACATACATGTCGCGACCATGGTATATCACTTGTAGAAACATGACATGATCATGATACACGTGCAATTACATGTCGCGACCATGATATACCACGTGCACATGCATTATCTTGACCATGATATACCACGTACACAAACATGTCGTGACCATGCTATATCACGTGCACATACATGTCGTGACCATGATATACCACATATACATACATGTCGCTAGCATGATATATCATTTGCACATACATGTCGTGACCATGATATACCACGTGAACATGGATATCTTGACCATGATATACCACGTACACATACATGCCATGACTATGATATACCACGAACACATACATCTCGTGACCATTATATACCACGTGCACATACATGTCGTGACCATGATATATCACGTGCACATACATGTCGTGAACATGACATTCCACGTGCACATACATGTCGTGACCATGATATATCACGTGCACATACATGTCGTGACCATGATCTATCACGTGCACATTCATGCCGTGACTATGATATACCACGTGCACATGCATTATCTAGACCATGATATACCGCGTTCACAAACATATCGTGACCATGCTATATCACGTACACATACATGTCGTGACCATGATCTACCACGTGTACATGCATATCTTGACCATGATATACCACGTATACATACATGTCGTGTCCATGCTATACCAGGGGCACATACATGTCGTGACCATGATATACCACTTACATATACGTGTCGTAACTATGATGTATCATTTGCACACATACATGTTGCGACCATGATATACCACGTGCATATACATGTCGTGACCATGATATACTACGTAGACTTACATGCCATGACTATGATATACCACGTACACATACATGTCGTGACCATGATATACCACGTACACATAGGTCTCGTGACCATGATATACCACGTACACATACATGACGTGACTATGATATACCACGAACACATACATGTCGTGACCATGATATATTATGTACACATACAAGTTGTGACCATAATATACCACGTAAACATACATGTCGTTACCATGATATATCATTTGCACATACATGTCGTGAACATGATAAACCACGTGCATATACATGTTCTGACCATGATATTCCACGTGCACATACATGTCGTGACGATGATATACCACGTGCACATACATGTCGTGACCATGATATATCTCGTGCACATACATGTCGTTACCATGATATATCACGTGCACATACATGCCATGACTATGATATACCACTTGCACATGCATTATCTAGACCAAGATATACCACGTACACAAACATATCGTGACCATGCTATATCACGTACACATACATGTCGTGACCATGATATACCACGTGTACATGCATATCTTGACCATGATATACCACGTATACATACATGTCGTGTCCATGCTATACCACGGGCACATACATGTCGTGACCATGATATACCACTTACATATACGTGTCGTAACCATGATGTATCATTTGCACACATACATGTCGTGACCATGATATACCACGTGCATATACATGTCGTGACCATGATATACCATGTACACATACATGCCATGACTATGATATACCACGTGCACATACATGTCGTGACCATGGTATACCACGTACAAATACATGTCGTGACCATGATATACCACGTGCACATGCATGTCGTGACAATTATACACCACGTGCAGATACATGTCGTGACCATGATATACCACGTGCACATACATGTCGTGACCATTATATACCACGTGCACATACATGTCGTGACCATTATATACCACGTGCACATACATGTCGTGACCATTATATATTACGTACATATACATGTCGTGACCATTATATACAACGTACACATACATGTCGTGACCTTTATATACCACGTGCACATACATGTCGTGACCATTATATATTATGTACACATACATGTCGTGACCATTATATACAACGTACACATATATGTCGCGACCGTGATATACCACGGGCACATACGTGTCGTGAACATGATATACAACGTACACATACTTGTCACGACCATGATATACCACGTGCACATACTTCTGGTGACCATGGTATATTACATACACATACATGTCGTGACCATGATATACCACGTGCACATACATGTCGTGACCATGAAATACAACGTACACATACATGTCGTGACCTTGTTATATCACGTGCACATACATGTCGTGACCATGATATACCATGTACGCATACATTTCGTTAGCATGATACATCACATGCACAAACATGTCGTGACCATGGTATATCACTTGTAGACACATGGCATGACCATGATACATCACGTGCACATACATGTCGTGAGCATGATATACCACGTACACATACATTTTGTGACCATGATACAACACATGCACATACATGTTGTGACCATGATATTCCACGTACATATACATGTCGTGACCATGTTATATCACGTGCACATACATGTCTTTACTATGATTTACCACGTGCACATACATGTCTTGACCATTATATACCACGTGTACATACATGTCGTGACCATTGTATATCACTTGTAGACACATGACATGACCATGATACATCACGTGCACATACATGTCGTGACCATGATTTACAACGTGCACATACATGTCGTGACCATGATATACCACGTACACATACATGTCGTTACCATGATATACTACGTACACATACATTTCGTGACCTTTGACCACTTGATCATTTGTTTTGTTTTGCACCAAACTTGTTATTGATTCATTTAAATACAGCCGCTAAAAGTACTTTCATCTTGAAGTCGTATTGAATGACACGTTTTCCATTTGCCCTTGAACTTTCACTTCTGGGGACAAATGCTTTCTGACAATTTGTCAGCCTCGGGCCCGTATCGTTCAAAACAACCACCACAGGAAGTACTTTGTATTCTTTATGTATCAAAGTCTTAATACATACAGTCGTATCAGTGATGGTAGTCCGCTGAGGGTTCCGGGCGGTATTGTTGCTATCTTGTTGTTGTCGAGGAATCTAAAGTGATGTATTGTTGTGATTAGTCGACATGTATAACAATTATGTATTTCCGTTCTACTTTTTAGTATTCAATGACATTTATATTTGGACCGATAAATATTTTATTACCATGTGATTTCCAAAATAAGGTACGTATCATTAAACACCAGCGTTAGGGGGGGGAACTGGTAATTTGAAGTTGGGTATCACCAAAGTCTTTAATTTATGACCACCCCCCCGAAGAGGAGAAAAATATTGTGATCCCCTCTCTCCATTTCACTTTTATCTTTGAATGAACAATTGATGTTCATTTAATAATAAATAATAATAAATATTTGAGCATTACGCAAGGTCTCAATGCCTTACACAATAAAAGAAAACTATCAAGGCATTGGTACAAAACTATGTCAAATATTTATTAAAATGTTCTCTAAAGAGATGGGTCTTCAGGGAAGATTTAAAACTGGCAACTGAGTCTGATTTTCTAATAGATATAGGTAAAGAGTTCCAGAGTTTAAGAGAAGCAACTGCAAAGGATCTGTCCTCATAGGTCTTTGTGTTGGATTTTGGAACCAGAAGTAACTATTGATTTGTAGACCTTAGTCAGCTTAGTTATAGTGACTTGCTTTCGAAGTATCTTTACCGGTCACTGGACAACGAGTAATGAGTAGTAACAAACTGGTTGCAGGATGTTTGCGAGCACACTCACCCAGAAAAGTTTAAAACTAAGGTATCTGAAATTGCATTTCCTGCATTCCGGAAATACGTAGTCAACTCTTGCCTTACGGACAACTCGTTAACCCTATTCAGACTGGTTGGTGGAGGGGGCTGAAAGTGCCCGCGGCGATTTCAAACCATTATAACTAAAGAAGCATTTAAGATATAATGCTGAAACTTTATGACGTTTGCTATAATTTATCAGGGAACATTTTGATGTGGCAAAATCTTTCACATGGTGTAATCTGTTTCCGTGGCAACCATGTTTTTAGTAACAGGTCTGGCAAAGTTTTAGAACTGTTTTTCTCTAAATGCAATTTTCTGGAGATTTTTTGCTTTACTATAATAGTTTCTGTCAACCAAAGTTCATTTTTAAACTTTTCGATAATATCTGAATCAATTAAGACAATTTTCTGTCGTCATTGAAAAAACCAAGATGGCTGAAATAAAATCCAATATTGGTAACTCGTTGCTGGTGTGTGTAGATTGGTAATGAGCTAATTAATTTGCATACCAACTTTCTTTTCCTTATCTCTAACAGTTTGGGAGTTACAGGCCGCGGGCACTTTCAGCCCACTCCCCCAGTCAGAGGAACTCCAAAAAAGCCCAGTCTGAATAGGGTTAGAACGGACAGTTGGAGTTGGTCCCTGCCGAAATACAGTCATTTTACTTTAATTAAACACTCGATAAAACGGACGCTTCCCTAACACGGACAACGGACACTTCTTGAACAGTTAACCGACAGTCAATCTTGAATGAAGGCTGTGATTGCATTGAGACTCCAGTAACGACGTTAAAAGTGATGTGCACCACCGGAATCAGTCAATTTCCCAATATATCAAACGGTATGTCCCTAATCGGTTAAATTATTTAGTAATTGTCTTATCAATGCAAGATCACCGTGTTATATGCGCTGTCGTGTGTTCCTATATTTACTTCTGAAAAACGTAAGCACTTAAATTAATTAATTATATAGCTTTGGGTAAAGTTGTTTCATATTACAAAAGGATGAATGGAAGGATTACTGTTGGTTTCCTCAAGTATTGAGTCACCGCAGAATGCTATAACTCTGCCTAAACCGCTTTGATAGACTTTCGAATGGTGCACTGAGCATGAAGTATATGTAAAACAGATCCAGTTACAACTGCTTCCTTTCATCGAACTTTATAAACTTGCTTTTAGATCTCCCTGGCGGTGTTGGATAACATGTCATATTCCGTTAAGATGGACACCTCGTTAAGAGGGACAGTTGGCGCTGGTCCCGAGAGTGTCCATCTTAACGAGAGTTGACTGTACATAATACAAGTAACATATAACTAAAACACAAATCATTTTATGTTACCAACTAAAATTAATGTGAAGACAAGTGTACTAGGCAGTCATGGCAGATGCATGGGAAATGGTTTGGAACTTTATCTGAGTTGCAACGATAAAATAAATTTCATCTGTAGTAAATATTTTCATGAGCAGTTGAGGATGTTTAACAAGTTTACTGATAGCTTTCCGTGATATGTACTCTTGTAGACCACGTTTCTCGTCATCGACTGCTCAAAATGTCGCGGAATCACGCGGCTGGCGCTATGTGAATTCACAACAACTTCTGACCATGAGATGACGAATATAAGTGGTCTATAAGAGTACATACCACGGAAACCTATCCTACATTTGTTTTTTAACAACAAGAAACTGAAATAGTGCACTGTTGAACTTAACCTGCAGTGGTGGCGTGTGCAGGGATGGTGCGTTTCTTGTGGTATATACTCTTATTGACAATGGTTTTCAACCGATCAGAAAGCGAGAATATCACGACATGTTGTAAAATAAGCGATATTACACAGTTGCCAATGCGTAATACTTATAATTTACTCAGCAATGGCAATCTATCCAATGTCCCAGGCACTATTGTTGAGATGTTATTGCTGTTTAATGCCCTAATACAGACATAGTGTTATTATAATTCAAGTATTCATGTTCTATCAAATTAACATTTCTGCAATGGTGTGAACTGATTGCTATTTATTTTAAATGTACGACACAATCCCAACAACTACGTAACGAAAGGATGATTTTAAGGTTTTCGTTTACGTTGAGCGGTGTTAAAATACCGTATCTATACGAATAAACACCGGACTTCGAAAACTCCTGGTTGAAAAGGCCCGGTGTTATATAAACACCCCGGGATTTATTAAGGTAAATAAAGTATGTTACAAATAATATTCCTACAAACCAACGCAACATTGTGTAGATAATGGGCGCATTCAGTATACTAGAGACGAATTTACCGTCTCCGACGAATTATCTGTCTCGGGTAACACGTCTCTGCATTTATATCCAGACGGATCAGAAAACAAAGTTGACTTCGACTTAAACTTGAGAAGGACTGGTTTCTATTTGGTCGCAAGATTTTTTGGGATGCATTTCAAAATCTGAACGAATTATCCGTCCAAAATTCGTCTTCACATTTATATCTAGACAAATCATCCGTCTGGACGGATAATTCGTCTTTACTGAGTATAAATACGGCCAATGTCTAAAGTTGTTTTCAGAGAAGCATTCGTAGAAACAGTCAAACGTTTGCTTAATATTATACGCTATATCCTGACCAGAATCCTGACGAAGATCTGGATTTTTAGCAACTAGGAAGTTTGTTCACTCGAACGCACGGAATGTAGTTAGCAACTCAGAAAGACCCTGCGATTGGCTATAACATTCATCATGGCAATAATGGCAAAATAAAATTCCGCGAAGCTTTGACGTGTAATCGCGCACAGTTCACGTGGCAGTCAACCGGGAGAGAGAATGTTGATTCAATAGGGGTCTAATTTTCTTAAAGCGAGATTGGGTAATGCATGAGTCGGTGTGGGAATTGAATTCGACTCTCAATGAGAATCAAATTTACATACGGTTCGGCTCAGTGCCGTCGATTCATATGAGTCACCCTGGTAAAAGCGGAGCAACGTCACTCGAAAGTGAAATGTCTAGGTAATGAAAAAAATGAAAAGGCCTGCAGCAAGGTTTTATCACTGAACATATTGAAAATAAATTGGAATCACGGCTGTAGATCCATAACAGTGCTCGATGACTCTCGTCCGAATCGGTGCTCGAACCAAGCGACGAAGCAGTTGTTCTAGCATGCACGAATTCATATATTTTTTTCCATTTGAAATCCCTTACAATCTGACTTTGTGTATTTCTCATCTTTGTTATAAGTAATTTATAACATAACAAAGTTTCTTAGAATGCGTTTTTCAACGTTTCTTTCCATCGACTATCACTTCTTCCATACAATCTGCCATGTTCACAAGTTCGTGCGTCCCGCTAGCAAAATCTAAGCCTCGCTTCCATGGAGTACTTGTTCATTCTGCGCATGATTGTGAACGTGGCACCATAGATGAGTTTTGTACGTACCAATAACAGTACTTTTAAAATTAATTTTTACAACATGGTTGTAAAGCCATTGTCAATAAGAGTACATACCATGATTTACTCGTATACCACTGCACACACCACCACTGCAGGTGAAGTTCACCAGTGCTAGCACACACTTTAATGGTTTTCCAAGCTCTATGTTTCGCTTGTAAAAAGCCGGTACCTTTGACTATTTCATTTTCTTTTTGTAAAGAACAAATTTACTATAGTTTTCCCTGATATGTACTCTTACAGGCCACTGTTTTTTGTCATTTCATGGTCAAAATTTGTTGTGGATTCACGAGGTGCCAGCATTTTGACCATTTGATGACGAGAAACGTGGTCTATAAGAGTACATACCATGGAAAGCTATCGTAAATGTGTTGGTAAATAACCTGAAACTATCCCGATCATCCCCAAATAGTGTACTTACAGATTCTCAAGCGATAGCAGTCCACGAAATGCCCCAGATTTCTAGAAGAAATAAAATAGATTATTAGAACAATTATTGTCATTCAATCATATTTGTCTATGCATATTATAAAAACCTCCCTCTTATCAATCACCGGGTTTACTTTAACTCTAGTTCAATTGCTGGGAGGAGGCCAGGTGGCGGTGGCTGAAATTATAGCTGTGCACAGTTTATGCATATGACTTCTTTCACGATAGAAAAATCCGTACCGATGCGTGTTTCTGAACATGGAATACTAGCCATTTTACACATGAACTGACTATCTACCACTGGGTAGAAAAAGTTCCAAATCCTCGCTCTTATAGGCATTCTTGGACCAGAAGCACTTTTGTCTAGAAAAAGCAATATTTTGTTACCACTCATATTTTCATTTTTCACGGAGCCAAAATCTGATGCTTTTCACCGCATGTCGGTCCATCCAGGAAGCGGGAAGTTGTGGCCGTTCAAAACGAATAATTTTACGTGATTTGCTCCTAGTGATACTTTAAGGGCGATGTTCTTAAAAATATGTTTAGACTTATATTAACCCTATTCAGACT
>JAOBYG010167310.1:0-10465 GCA_025403545.1 Epizoanthus stellaris
TAATAATAATAATAAATGTTCTTATGACGCATAAATTAAAACTCTATGCGTTTACAATGATTAGATTGAAATCAAATTCAAATTGTTACAATAATATCTCTTGAATAAAAATGTCTTGAGATTTGATTTAAAAGGTAAGCCGGTGTAACTGACTATAGCAGAACCCAACTGTTCTCCATGAGAGTATTAATATCAACATATTTCCTCGTTTTCGTAGTAATTAGAAAACATGTAAAGTTCAATTAATGTCCGAAGTGACGAATAGTTCCTGGTCATATTTCAGATGATGGTTGAAAACAATCAAATCAACTCTACGTTTTCAACAGTCTGCAAACATCTACGTTTTCAACAGTTTCTCAGATTCCCACGCAGTCTGTATGCTATGGCTGCTGCGAGCATATAATATTACCGATCTTTTTCTTTCAAAATTATTTTACATATTAATACACGGCATATTCAGCAAAATACCCGAGGACAATACCAGAAACGCAAATACAATCCACCATGCTGTATAAACAACAAGTAGAGATGTTCCAAAGTTTTGTGTATTTCAGTTTGCCTGATTTTATTCCCCGTCCGAAAATGGACGTTTGAAACGTATTAGTGTTGAAGGGTCCTTACTCTTTACAATCGTGTAAAACTTTTCATATCATAGCATAAGTATAATCAACAGCCTGAAAATCAGACGTCCTCCCCGGCCTAGAAAGGAAAAGGAAAAGGAAAAGGAAAGGGAAAGGGAAAGCCTCCCCAAGAGAGCGACGTCTGAATAAACTAGCCGTTAATCCCGTCCAGTGACGTCACTACGTCAGATTTGTTTGGTTGGTTCCGCTAATTCATATTCAGTTATTCCTAGTTTTCTAGCCTGACCTCAGACGCTAATTTTCCTTTGCAGCGAGAAAGGTTTTCTCGCTGCGAAGGAAAATTAGCGTCTGAGGTAATGCCATTGGCGGGGGAGGGGGTGAATGGGGTCGAAAGGGTGGGGACAGGGAGAGGGTAAGGGCGAGTACGAAAAACTCGATTTTTATTTAAAGTAGGGGGTGGGAGGACTCTACAAAGAACAGTAATTTTCTCCTTCCGGTTCGCGTATCTTGAATTATATAATTTTGGACTGTGAGCATGAGGCATCAGAGCGTAAAATAAGATGATCAGGCGGTGTGCGCATAATTTGCCACATTCAGATATTCATATTGGCAGATAATTTTGTGTCTTGAAGAAGAAAGTTGCAAGCTGTATTGAATATAACCACAGCGGTTATCATATGAACAATCATTGCTTTATAAGATTACAGAATAATATGTACAAATTACCTCAGTTGAATTGCCTTCGCTACCATATTCGTTACTTGATCGGAAAGAAAGAGTTTTTTTGGCACTCGCGAGCGGAGAGAAAATTGAAATAATATCTGTTTTGGCAGTAATACCGTGCCGTATTGGGCCAAAAATTGAACTAAAAGTCGTCTTCATAAGTATTTTTATTTGGAATATAGACAAAAGCCGTTATAACCCCACTTCGTCGATGTGATAAGATTATGTTTCTTGAAGTTGGGGCATATTTCATGTTTGGCTATAAATGTGTGTCACTATTAATTTATTAATTCGTTCACTTCCACCAAGAAGTTTGCTAGATATTTATATTATAAATATAGTTGAGAATCAACAAGTTTACTACTGATAAATATTTTTACCCAAGTATGTTATAGAGGATAAAACAATGTCGCAACAGATTTAAAAACCTGTTTTGTAGGGTATTAGAACGTTTTGGACTTACGAAGTAATTTTAGAGTTTGCTGAAGCCAACCGAAGGTTAATGCAAGAGACAAAACATTCGGTACGTGAGAGGTCCTGTGTTCCTACTAGTATATACTATCGATCGATAGATAATGAGTAGAGTAGCCAATCACATTGCAGTATTCGCAATAGTGTACTAGTAGGCTTTTACTAATAGAAATTAGAAAAACACTACTACTTGTTTTGGAAAATAAGACTATCGGTATATAATTTTCAGATCTCTGTAATCGTAACAATGTTGGAAATGACAGGCAAATTATTTTTAGAATTCTTGAACGCCCTTCAAACGAGGCTACATACTGATCCTCCATATCCATTGCATTGTGCCTGTGATTTACGCATCCCCGACGACACTTCTTTCCACAAGATATGCCCGATGTTTCCGGCAAGTACGGTTTGGCAAGTTCCAGAACAATTTCACAAACACCCAATTCTTTTAATTAGACAAGTTCAATCGGATTTAGAAAATGATTTAAATACAATATGTTCTTAAACTCAAGCTCACGTTAGCGCTAAAATACGACCCCCAAACAAATAAATTTATCCCACGTTTTCCTGCAGTCTTTCGTTGTTTTCCATATAGACGTAACACGTCGCAAACAAACGCAAACTGTTTGCGATCCAACGCAAACTGTTTGCGAAGATATTTCCATACATGTATCGTCATTTTCTGGTATATTTTAAAAATAGTAAAAATAAGTTATTACACCGATCACAGATTCTGGTATTGAAAATCCGTCAGTCGGCAAATATGCTGAAACTTCTGGCTATCACCGGTAGCCGGCGGCTATTTCGAACCCTGTATTTGGTATTATCCACTTGATTTGTACCGAGTCAGCCAAATGTTGGACGACTGAAAAAATGTGTATTACTTGACTTGGCGCTTGCCATTTATGGCGGCAGCGAAGTAATCAGTAACTGATCATCAGTAAAATTCCGAAAATGTACGCTAGACCGATTGAAAAGTATTTTAGGAGAAGCCACTCACTAAGTTAAGTGAACACAGATACATTTTAATAGAGAATGGAACAACCTCCCACCAGAAACTGTCCATGCCGAATCTATTGACTCCTTTAAAAGTCGCCTTCCTTAAATTTTAGAAACTTATTTTCATTATTTATTTTATTTTATTTAAATTTAAGTTTGTCTATTTTAGCTATTTTAATATATTTTGTCTTAGTTGGGGCGATGTCGATGAGACTTTGCCAACTTTTAATCTGTGTAAACGTAAATGTACCATTTTTCCTTGCTGCGACTAAAATCTCGCATCGTTGAAAAGGTCTGCGGATGACTTAAATTGAAATTCACTTTCTCTTTCTCTGAAGCTGTGAAAAGCTTGGAAGGGTTGCCACCAAAGCTAGAGCTGGTGTTATCATTGTACTAGTAATACTAATTAACAGTGACATAGGACAATATAATGCATCCACTTTAGAATCGACTTGATACGCTCTCGTCAACCGCATTAACCGCACAAATACAGGAGTTACATTCGTACACTTCACCAGCAGAACGCTGGCGTTTCGCCACTGAATACACCGAGCAATTCCTCCACGTTTTATGAACCAAGATTGATTCTTGTCCCTACGAAACGAGAAAGGTCGTCAGCCTAACATTTTCCTTACCTTACTTGTTAGTCTGCAATACCAATTATTTCAGCCGCGAACACAAGTCACGAACATGCCTTTGGTTTATCCTGCTCTGCGCAATAGCTTTCACAACGGCGCAATCGCTTCCCCTTCCGAAATATCAGATTAAGGGAATTCCCCGCATACACAAGGGGCATTTAGCCATCTAGCCAAACTTTTCGGTTTGAACGGGTTGAACTGGTAAATGGAAAGCGCCTTTCCTGTGGAACTTTTTCCGCAACAAAAGCAAAAACCCTAGAGGTATTTCACTTTTCCCGTTCCAACCGGTTGAAACTGAATTGCGCCAGCGCTCACGTCATTAACCTCCTTCAGCTGCCAATCAGATTGTAGGGTTAGAATTGGAAACGAGGCTACTCCAGTTGGTTTGTACGAATGGAGCACGTTCCAATTACAATCCGTCCGTTCCGACCGGTTTAAAACACCTTTCCATTTGTAGCGGAAATTGTCGAAAGGTCATGTACCGCTATTCGAAAGTAGCAATACTCAGCAATATGTTACGTCACCCCGGAATGACACAAAAATGCTTTAACATGGAAACCGTCCAGGCCCAAACCGTCCAGGCCCAAACCGGCCAGGCCCAAACCGTCCAGGCCCAAACCGTCCAGGCCCAAACCGTCCAGGCCCTAACCGTCCAGGCCCAAACCGTCCAGGCCCTAACCGTCCAGGCCCAAACCGTCCAGGCCCAAACCGTCCAGGCCCAAACCGTCCAGGCCCAAACCGTCCAGACCCAAACCGTCCAGGCCCAAACCGTCCAGGCCCAAACTGTTGACTCCTTTAAAAGTCGCCTTCCTTACATTTTAGAAACTTATTTCCATTATTTATTTTAATTTAATTTAATTTCAGTTGGTCTATTTTAGCTATGTTAATATATTTTGTCATAGTTGGCGCGATGTCGATGAGACTTTGCCAACTTTTAATCTGTGTAAATGTAAATGTACAATTTTCCTTGCTGCGACTAAAACCTCACATCGTTCAAAAGGTCTGCGGATGACTTAAATTGAAATTCACTTTCGCTTTCTCTGAAGCTATGAAAAGCTTGGAAGGGTTGCCACCAAAGCTAGAGTTGGTTGTTATCATTGTACTAGTAATACCAATTAACAGTGACATAGGACAATAAAATGCATCGACTTTTGAATCGAGTTGATACGCTCTCGTCAACCGCATTAACCGCACAAATACATGAGTTACATTCGTACACTTCACCAGCAGAACTCTGGCGTTTCGCCACTGAATACAACGAGCAATTCCCCCCATGTTTTATGAACCAAGATTGATTCTTGTCCCTACGAAACAGGAAAGGTCGTCAGCCTAACATTTTTCTTACCTTGCTTGTTAGTCTGCAATACCAATTATTTCAGCCGCGAACACAAGTAACGAACATGCCTTTGGTTTATCCTGCTCTGCACAACAGCTTTCGCTTCGCCTTCCGAAATATCAGATTCCAGGAATTCCCCGCATACACAAGGGGCATTTAGCCATTTAGCGAAACTTTTCGGTTTCAACAGGTTGAACTGGTAAATGGAAAGCGCTGTTCCGGTGGAACTTTTTCCACAACGAAAGCAAAAACCCCAGAGGTATTCCACTCTTCCCGTTCCAACCGGTTGGAACTGAATTGCGCCAGCGCTCACGTCATTAAGCTCCTTCAGTTGCCAATCAGATTGTAGGGTTAGAATTGGAAACGAGGCTGCTTCGGTTGGTTTGTACGAATGGAACACGTTCCAATCCGTCCGTTCCGACCGGTTTAAAAAACCTGTCCATTTGTAGCGGAAATTGTCGAAATTTCCAGCCGGTTTCTTGATTAAATGGAAAAGCGCAAAAAAACGGGAAGTTAAGAGAACACGCGTCACGAGAGTAGCGCAACCCCGTTCCCAGTGCCATCCGCGCGTCAAAGCCGATGAATTCGTGGGGGCCGGGCTTTGGATCGCGGATAGCATAGCGAACGAGGTTGAGAGTAGTGTAGTAGGAAAACATGGAATCAGTATGCGCAGAAAGGTCATGTACCGCTATTCAAAAGTAGCAAGACTCGGCAATATGTTACGTCACCCCGGAATGACACAAAAATGCTTTAACATGGAATTTGCTATCGCGTTTTATCCCGGGATGACATTCCATTCCGGTGCTGAAGACAGGGATCGACTCGTCTCGCCCCAAAATTATGTAAACAGTAACAAGCAGATGGCCAGATACCGAGATGAACTCATCCCGGGACGTAACTAGTACAGGAATAAGATCTCTCGTGTAAATGGCACCTGAGACCACAAAAATAACTTATGATATGACAAGTGAGGCAAAATAGCTTGTTAAAAACCCCAAACTGTGACGTTATCGATCAAATCAGATCTCGTGGCATTCGCTTTCACGTAAATTTCGAAAAATATAATCTCAACTACAGTGAATTGTAAATTGATCCGTGATTATATGGCGCACGTGACAAATGCGGTTCTTTTAATATCAGGTCATCGCCGGTTTGTATAAACTCAATATAAAAATGCACTGAAAAGAAAGCTAATGTCTGACTATAAATAGGTTAAAGTATTCGTTGCTAGCTCAAACGCCAAACTTATCTCATGATAGAAATAATTTGCTTCTACAAACAAAAACAGGAGCTACTTTCGGTTTCAGCGCTGAAGGGACTTTCCCCTCCACAGTGAAATAGTCCATCTGGAGTATTATAATTTTCGCTTTCCCTGAAATTACGAAAGGATTTACTGCATAGGAAATGTAAACGGCCCCTGAGACCACAAAAATAACTTCTGATATGACATAACTAGTGAAGCAATTACTCAAATATAGCTTGTTAAAAAGAAAATTGTGACTCTTCCAGCGCAGCACAAAGGGAGTTTTGGTTCCACCTGGACTCTTCTAAAGTCCGCCGCAGACTTGTGCAACTATGTGAGATATTAGCTGCATGCAATACAATTTGCCTTTCGTCGCTGACAGCCGCACACACGTCGGGCAAAAATGTTTTGCATATTATCAGCACGAGTATTTAGCATGATAATTAGTTTGTACCGTTTCCATTGTTTTTCTACAATACGCTTAATTTATTTTCCCAAGTATACATGCAATTAAAAGATCATTGTATGAAGTAAGTTGGGGGCCGATTACACGAGCCCGGCCCCGTTTGCCGAGATCCTGGAATATCTGTCAAATACACCAAAAATCAGCTTAACCAACCGGGCCAGCTGCTCGGCTGACCGGAGTCCCGACAGTGCGATACTGGGATCCCGGTTAACCGGGCTGAATATTTTACATGTAATAGCGTTTACCGGGCAAGCAAAAACATTTTCGCGCCAAAGCTAGCCCGGGCTGGCTCACTCTATGTAAACCTGGGCTGAACTCATCGTGGGCCCATCCAAATCGGCCCCGTACAACCGTGAAGAGTAATGATTCTGTATTATTCTTCTGTGTCAAATTATTCATAACAGTACGACAGGGTGCAGTTGACTCCAATTACATGCGATAAAATCAAACATGCAGGTTTGATCAGTGCGATTATATTTGCAGACAATTAAAAATCTCACCGCAGGCCGCCGTACACAGAGCAACAATGTACAATTTTCCTTGCATGCGACCTCACATCGCTGCAAAGGTCTGCGGAGCACCTAAATTGAAATATACTTTCGCTTTCTCTGAAGTTGCGAAAAGCTTAGAAAGGTTGCCACCAAAGCTAGAGTTGGTTGTTATCATTGTACTAGTATATTGCTAAATTAACAGTGATAAAGGACAACAAAATCCATCGACTTTAGAATCGAGTTGATACGCTCTCGTTAACGGTACTGCACAAAAACCGAGAAGCAGACAATTACGCGATCGTGGGCATAATTTCATTCTTCCATGCAGATGCCTTTTTAACTCTATATTTGTGCTTCACTATTATTATTGTATACATCTTTATCATATTTTTAACTTTCTATTTTATCATTGTAAACTTGCACGTTTGTTGCATAGTATTTTAATAAAGACTGTTATTATTATTATTATTATTATTATTATTAAATACAAGAGTTACATTCGTACACTTCACCAGCAGAACGCCACTGAATACACCGAGCAATTCCCCCACGCTTTATGAACTAAGATTGATTCTCATCCCTACGAAAGGAAAAAGGTCGTCTGCCAAACATTTTTTCTACCTTACTTGTTAGCCTGCAACACCAATTATTTCAGCTGTGCCAGATTTTTCGCTTTGACCCGTTAGAACGGGTTGAACTGGTAAATGGAAAGCGCCCGTCCCGTGGAAATTCTCCGGAACGAACGGACAACCTCCAGAGGTATTCCAATTTTCCCATTCCACCAGCTTGCAATGGAATGGTGCTTTCCATCTCCTAAATATTTAAATTCTGATCCATACGCCAGCGAAACAAGAAACAAGGCTGTCCCGTTTTGTGCAAATGGAACATGTTCCCATTTGTACTGGAAACGTTTCGAAAATTCCAACCGATTCCTTTTTTGGCCAAATGGAAAACGCCTCTGGTTTGGCTGGCCAGTGTAACGTGGGATCCTGGAATTGGTCCTGGCAATATTTAATTATCAATGGCACAATGTTATTTCACAAGATTCCAATGACAGCTACAAAATATGGTGCTACAATTAAAGTTAGTGCTGTGCTTCACCTTTTGGTACAATTCGTTCTCCGAGAACAACAAAAAGCCGAGTATGAAACACCAAGTATGAAACATTTCCCCCGCCTTTCCTATACAACACAAATAAGGAAAGCGGAGGAGACTGGCAACGAGTCACTAAAAACTGGCTTGAGTTGTTCTAAGTCAAGAAATATATTACAAATCATGTCAAACTTCACAACAGATCGTGATAATTTAAGACCGAATCACCCGATTTATACACTTAATCAATGAACCTTGTGATTTGTGTTCAATTCCTTAGTTGAAGTTTACACCAGGGTAAGGTGGGTCCAACCTGTTTTCCATTGTTTTTGTTATTTAACTTAACAAATGGTTTACTCATGTATCATGGCAATTTACTATCATTTGATATGAGATGATGTAAGAATAGCTCTTCAACTTATCAATAGTAATACTCATACTGTAATTATTGTTTCCATGGCAACCCTTTAGGACCTCGAGTGCACCATGTTTTTAACATTCAAACGAGTTTTACGCAAAAATGAGTTCGGTGACCCCCATTTTTATTATTTTATTATTATTGACATATCAAGGAGAAGCTTTAGACAAATTTCTAAAACAAATTTAAATATTTCAGTTTTGCCGCCACCTTAATTTTACAAAATTTAAAGTGACGCCAAACTCGACGGTAAATTGTATTAACATTTGTCAACAAGTTTATCTTGATATACCAATAAAAATAAAACAATAAAAAATGGGGGTCACCGAACTCATTTTTGAATAAAATACGTTTGAGGCCCTATAGGGTTGCCATGGAAATGATAATTACAGTAAGAGTGCAATAGACCTCTTTCGATTGCCCCAATTCGGATCATGTGAGAAATTCCCCCGAGAACAGTTTCTTTATCATCCTAATAATGCATCGGAGGTATACGATTAAAATACAAAGCATGAATTCTCAAGAGCATTGTCACATGATCTGAAATGGGGCAACAAACCACCAATCGAAAGAGGTCCATTTGCCAGGTACCCATTTACACACCTGGGAGAGAAGAACTCTGAGAGTAAATGTAAAACAATGGAAATTAATTGATTATTATATAAATCTTGTGGCAACATAAAGGAAAATTCCAGTCTGCGTTTTACACTGACCATCACCTGGTTGTGTTTTTCTTCCTGCCATGTATATACATATTCTATATTCAATCACCTCATTACAGTTTCATCCACTACATTTTCAGCCTGGACAGTGCAATAAACACATGTAAGTACTACTTTTAAGTAAAAGCTGACTAAGGAGGTCAGATATTACTGGCAGAATTACCAACAGAGATATAAATAAAGTATCAAATTCATACCAAAACAATATATGACACTACAGAAGCCCAGATTTTGTCCATAAAATTGCTAGATCCACCCCTGCTACATCATATTGAGGTAAAAATAATAACTCAATATACATTGTATTATTACATACATGTATTATTCAGAATCTTCCATGGCAGTCACTTGCTGTACATGTTCAGCCAGTTGAGTATGTTATTAAAACTACAGTGTCTATAAGTCACATGTTTCTGTATCACCCAACCTGGAGAGGATTTGAAATACTGTGTTCCAAAGTATACAGCAATTAAAGATTCAATCTTCAGAGGACAAACTGTGGAACAAGGTGATTGTCTAAGAGAATTTTGACAAATATTTAAGAGATAGTCCATAAATAAAGGGCCATATCTGAGGTGAAAGTTTTATTATATGCATTTCATACTCTTGTAATAAAGATTTATACAATCAACAAGTGCTTTTCTTAATTCCCTCCAAGATGTTCATGTTTATGTGTACACGTGAGTTTGGATAGGGGGTAAGGGTCAGAGAAGTATCCACTGCCACTCAAAGTTTACCTTCATCATTGAGGCCGAGGGTCATAAAAGTTTTTAATTTCATACTTTCCCATTTGCCAATGCCCCCCTCCCCATTAATAATGACCACTCCCTTAGTAATGATAATAATAATATCAATAATAATAATAATAATAACAATAATAATAATAATAATAATAAAGTTAACATTATTTATAATAATTAATAATAATGACAATGTTCATACTGACTGTGAGGCACAAATCACAAAATAAAGTAGAAGCTCCTATATAGAATCTGTACAGTCTCAAATATTTGCTTCTGCAACCTGTGAGCACAAGAATTTTGGTGTATGTAAAATTGGTCTCACTTGACTGGCTGTGTAGTCCAGATTGCTTCTACACTACAATACATATATGGGCCAGGGGTATGGGCATTTCTTGAATAATATTTTCTTGTGCCCTGCAAGGAATAGTAAATAAATTTAACATTAACAAACACATTTCATATGTCTTGAGGTTGAAAGAGTTAGGAAAACTGTATGAAAATGAAAGCCATTACAAAGAAAATTTACTATCAGCTGTGTAATG
>JAOBYG010167421.1:0-10464 GCA_025403545.1 Epizoanthus stellaris
GCACCGCGTCTATGGAGTTTATCTAGATATTCTTTACGACCTTTACTACAGCCGTCTAAGACACATGCACCATAGTCAAATAGCGGAAGAACCATTGCATTATAGAGTGTGATACATGCACTTCTAGGTAGTATTTTGCGAGCCCTACGTAACATTCCCAGGCGAGCTGATATCTTTTACCAATATACTGAATATGCTCATCCCATGATAAAGTAGAATCCATGAGAACGCCAAGATGTTGATGGTAAAACTACTGATTGAGCTTAACCTTTGATGTGTACCAGTAAGCATTATCTTGGTTTTGCTAAATTTTGGTGAATCTCAATATGCACAGTGTAAGTGCTTAGCTGCATCCAATTGAGTAGTAACACAACTCAGCCTTGACTTCATCAAGACCCCCATCAAGACTCATTCCCAAAGAAACTCAAGGAAAACGTGATTTCGGGCCAGTGCTCAGGGATGTTTTATAATTTTTCAGAATTTCCAAGGATGTTCTTAAATGTACCTTGTTCTGAATATTAACGACCCCCATTTTTCAACGACCAGAAAGCCAAACCATTATTGGATTGATCAGGAATGTCTGAAGATTCTAATATTGATTTGGAAAAAACATTCCAAAGTTTCCATGGGCAGCACAGTAGGTTCTGTTCTTTGGGTGCATGTCGTTTTGGTAATGTTTTATTTGCTGCTGTACAGCATTGTGTTTTGTATTTTGGAAGGATCCCTTTTACCCCCAAGAGAATAAACTTTTGCATTTCTTGCACAAAAATTCTAAAAAGCGTACTGTGAATAACTAAACTGACATTGAAGTGAAGATAGAGGGAGAATGAAAGGAAAGATTATTTAGGGATAAACATTGAAATAATATTTACTAGCTTCAAAGCTACAATTTAATTAGATTTGTGAAATGTTACTTTTTTGATCTGTGGTTGATAGTTGATTATCAGCTGTCATAAATAGAGAACTTAAGCAGTTGACATTCGGAAACCAGAATTTGGGAACTAGAAATAAAAGCAAGTTGTTTTGTCTTTAATGCCCATGTCACGAGGTTTGCTTTGATGAACGCAGATGCCAGAACGCCTTCTTTGCAGTTTATGAGAGAATGTGACAATGCTGAAAGCAAAAGCAGGGCAAAACTCTCTGTAAGTATGTTATTTTGGGCAATTTTACACTTAAATTATCAAGAAAAACGTGCTTTTAATAATTTAATGTTTTAAGTGGTTTTCTCATTCAAAATATTTCGTTTTCAAAATGATAGGAATGATGCTGCCATGGAGTGGAATCAAGTACACAACGTGTAACCCTGCAGGGAAATTCTAGCGGTTGACCTTTTCAAAACAGAGAAAAAAAAAACCCACCGATAAGTACTGGTTGTGAGAAAAATAAAGAAAAAGATTATTACCAAGATTTTGTGACAGTAAATGTTCTCAAACTCCAAATTTTACCTGTGCATCTCTTCTGTTGTAACTGACATGTCAGAATTTACCTCTGAAAATAAAATGGTAGAGGTTGCCCCATCTCCATTCCTTGCACAGTTGTAGACTTAAAACATATTATTAAGTAAAGATTTGTTTTCAATTAACCATACCTGGAAGATCATCGCTGACAATTAACTTTTTTGGCCCTGCAGTAAAATTTTGTGTTTCTGAATTTATCATTACTACATGATAATTTACAGACACTTTTTGTCAACTGGTATGGACAACTGGCAGTTCATTAAATAATATTTGCTGTTGAAATGTAATCCATCAAGGAACAAGTCTTCTTTATTTGTCCACTCGTCGATGTTCACATACCGGTAGAATTCGCTGTAATATACAGAAAGTGCAAACTTCAAAACTGAAAAACATCAAATCTCAAAACGTAGACAAGAGAACATGAAGAGTGCTACTTGCACGTGTGCGGATCTGTTGTAAATACAGTCTCTGAAATGTTGTTCACAAGGAAAATTAAATACGTTTTCTCACAAGTTTCTGTCAAAAATGGTGGGCATTCAGGAATAAATACGAAACAGTTTCTCTGCCCGCTTGGACTTCTGGGCAGTCCCACTCACGAGGGCTTCTGGGGATTTCACAGGGATCCCGTGACAACATTTGCCATTCTCATTGGTCATACTCATTGCCAAACTGTTTTTAATGTTGTACACAGTTAGATGTTGACAGTTATGTGGAGCTACAATGGATGACCAGCATTATTACCAATTGTAATAAACAAAGTTAATAATCAACAAGTTGGCTATGATTATAATGTAGGTGCAGTTATAGTTCAATCATCAATAAACTCAATGCCAGACAATCTGATAATTCAGAATCATCACTATTACTATCTGAATTACATGTATAACAGCCTCCAAACTCAAGACCATAGTTGAAACACAATTCCCGCTGGTACATGCCCTTACTGGCACCTCAGTATCATTAATGTCTTCGAACACATCCTTGATCATAAATAGCATTTCAGTTGCATTGTCTAACTTGAATACTGACAAATTTGTTACAACGTAGTCTAGATCAAATGTATACCTGGATTTTTTCACAACAGCAGAAATTAGCGTGTCCGTAAAGCCAGTTGAACTTACAGAGGCGAAGTAATAAGCACCAGTGTCCAAAGACATCTGGTAAGTGGTTAGTAGCTCTGCTAACAGCTTCTTTTGCTCTTTGGTTACATATAGCACTTGCCCTGTAGTGGAATTCTCTGGTTCAGCCACAGCATGCTTAAGTGGGCCGTACCCTGGCACTTCTGAACTGCATTTTCTCAGAGTCAAACAACATTAGTTTCTGTGGCACACCAGACAGCAGTCACGTGGAAGAGTTGGTTTAGTTCCCCTTGATGATTTGTCCTTGAATTAATTCAAAATAATTCCCTCAGATACTTGTCTGTACTTTTGGCATACTGCTTAAGAGGCCATCTCTGTAAAAGCAGTCCGGTCGCCTTGGGTTTGAAAAATAGATTTCCTTTATTTTTTCGGTGCTGAAAGGACATCATGTGCAAGTGACGAAATGGCTTTCATTTGTGAAAATAGTCTAAAATACCAAAGTTATCGGCGATCAAACTTCAAACTGGACTGACACCCACAGAGGCCTGGTTCAAGGTGCAATGTTCAGGAAACTTTCAAGACTCGCTACAGAGAAACTAATTGTCATCGAATTATTGCTGAATAGGACATTGCTTCAAGAGTTTACAAATATGTAACTTGACTAATAAAAACAGTGATGTCATAATGACATCATAATGGTGTCAGGACCACCCAAACGCGTAATTGGTTCTAGCGTGATACATTTTAACCCTTAAATATTTTTGAAATTTGTTTATCGATTTAATAAAAAAAATTACAGAATCAGAAAAAGGAAGAAAGCAAGCCTAATTTACATTCAATGACGTCATCATGACGTCATAAACAATTTGAAACTCATTAGTACCCAATTATGTACATCATAGTCCAATTAGTATTCCTGCCAAGTTTCATTAAGATTGACTCAGTTAAATTACATATTTAGTGAAATTATATAGTGTGATATACAAATGTAATGGTAAGCTTTAAATTAAATAGAGTGATGTTTCAGTCTCCATTTGTATTCTTTGGTACGGTCTGGAGCTTTGTCTGTTTCGAAAAAGTCTAAATATTGGAATTCTGTAATCGGGGAAATTCCCTGATATGGTATAAATAGTTTGTTGAAAATGAACGCATATTGAGGTGGAAAGTTATTGAAATATGTTGGGTCAAAAATCAACTAAAGGTTGTGAAGTTTTACAAAATGTTTGTTTGAAATTTGGATTATTGGCATGTGCCGCCATGTATATTTGTATGAAAATATTCTTGAAATTGAAACTGTGTTTGTTCTTAGACATTCTGTAGACATTTTCTTCTGTCCTTGGGACATGAAATCCATTCGTGCTCGAATCTTAACTGTGATTCATCAGAAAAGAAGTTATATAAATTTGATAATTAGATAAATGCTAAATAAAATTTGAAAGTTTTGTAAAGAAAGGTGTGTAATTATACATCTGTATATCAATATATCCAATTGTTTAACTACCCAATCCCTTAGTTAAATACAAATGTTAGTAAATATTGGTAAATATTGGTGTACGATCAATATAGTAATTTAATACCAATATGAATACTAATAAATGAAGCAAACCCTCCCTCTGACCCACCCAAATATAAGATTGGGTGAAAAGGAACCGAAAATAATGGTTAGTAATTATTTCATTTCAGTTATTAATAGTTGCAAAAGAAGGTAAATTATGCAAACATAGATGTGTGCATGCAAAATCAATCAACCCTGCTCATTGCGAATTGTTGTTTGATAGAATGTTGACTATGTTGATTCGTGAAAACTATTGTCAGAGAGGTTGAAAGCATACATACAAAATGTTGTAGCAACTGTTGGTAAATATTGGTGTAAGACCAATATAAATACTCGTAAATGAAGCAAACCCTCCCTCTGATCCACCCAAAGATAAAGTTGGCTGAAAAAGAACCGATCTAGTGGTTTCCCAAGTTATTTCATTTCAGTTAATAATAGTTGCAAAATAATGTAAAGTATGTAAAAATATAAGTATGTATGTATAAATAATCAACCCTGCTCACTGTGAGTTATTGTATAGATAGAATGTTGACTATATCGATTCGTGACATCAGAAATGACTGTTGAAAACTATTGTCAAAAAGGTTGAAAGCATACATATGAAATTTAATTTGTAGCATAAGGAAATTTAATATAATAAATGTTAAAATAGAACAATTTCTTTAAAGGTAAAATCTTATCAAAGTGTCAATATGTTGGTATGTACACATTAGAAATACAATTGTAATGTACACATTAAGAAGATTTGGAATAAAACTTTTGAAAATAGAAGATCGAAAACTTTTTAGAAAAAACTTTTAAGAAAATTCAACTTTAAAAGTTAAGAAAATAAAATAATTGAGAAACAACCAGACAATGTGGTGTAATATGTACATGTGTTCATGGGGGCAGAATGTGTGTGTTGTTGTTGTGCTGTGTGACCTTGGAGTGCATTACTTTATTGGTAAGTAGCAGTGTGTGTAGTTTAGTGGATACTGTTTTGGCCTGTACTAATTTAGGGATGTGCTGGTTCTTATATTTATCTAGAATACGTTTGGTGACTAAGTCGGTGCGAAAGTGCTTGTTGTATTTAGTTCTATAATAAATTGTTTTGCACTGGTTAGAGTTAGTGTGTTGTGCAAAAAAGTAATGGTTTGGCGAAATTTGGATTACTGAAAAATTCAAATTCTGATAAAAGTAAAACTAAATCTGCTACTGTGGTAACTCCCCATAGCCACCCCTTTAAGTTGCTTAAAGTTTGATCCCCTATAGAAAAATAATTGCGGTTCTGAATAAAAGAATGAAAGTTAAATAAGTAGTCTCTATATGTATTAGGTAAATCAAGTAATTTACAACTAGTTAAAATGGCATTAACAGTGTCAGCATTAGATATGTTAGTATAAAGTAATGATAAATCGAAAGTGGTGAGTTTATATTTGGAAATATCATCTATCTTGATTACATCTAATTTACTTACCAATTCATCTGTACTATTAATGACTGGGAAATTAAAATCATCCTTGAATTTAACTTGTAGCTTGGAAATTAAAGAGTCTAACTCTTTGCCTAAAAGTTTCGATGGACTCGAGGTGATCCAGGAGTGTTCAGTGATGATTGGTCTTCCTTTTAAATCTTTGATGTTATTGGTGGAAGCATGGTCTTTTAATTTGTGAACCTTCGGAAGGAGGTTCATGAAAGGTAATTGAAGGTTGTTAGTTGATTGCTTATTCAGAAGCTTACTTGGATGAAATGAGAAAAACTTTGTATTTGTTCTTTAACTTGGATAGAATAAAATTGGATTTAGCGACAAAAGCAGTAATTTCTAAATTGTTGATGAATTCGTAGGTTGACTGATCACTGAGTTGTCTGTTGTACTCTGTGAGGAATCATGAAATTGGCAAAAGTGACCAATCTAAGTTTTGTCTGTTTTTATAAGTACAACATTGGGGTTACATGTATTAAGAAAAAGAGAAATCTGATCTAACTGTTCTTGGTTGATGTTGGTGTTGCTAATGTCTGTTTTTGAAAATCTACTGTGTGAATGAAATTGTATAAATGTTCTGTTGTGTTGTAGATGTAATCTATAGTGTGTGGATTTAGATTGGGGTTGCCCATGTTGTTTGCAAGTGTATGCAGATGGTTGCATTTTGTGTAAGGGGTGTGTCTATGTTTGCTTCTAGTACGTTTGTGAGTGGATGGTCTGCTAATGGGTTTATTAGGGTAAGATTTAGCTAACTTATCTAAGGCTTCATTAACTTCGGCTGACACTGTTTTTGAAGGCGTTTACATCAAAATTTAACTTGGTAGAAATTAAACTAGTGCCTTTGTTTAGTAAATTAGTGAAATCATTAGGTAAATTAAGATTAGTGAAATTATGGATTTTGTTAGTTTCTTTATGTGTGCATGTGTTGTCTTGATGTAGTAGTCTGGTGTGTTTCTTCCATCACCTGCTTGCGCCATTTTGTTCAAACAATGTGTAAACTGAGGAAAGTGTTGAAATGCAAACACAAAAACGTCAACCGAAATTCATTGATCGATTGCTTTCTTCTTCCCCGCATGATGCAAGAGTATTGAGCAATTGATTGACCCCTATTTGGTAGCTTCACTGTATTCCATATAAGGAAAAACTTTCCTTTTATGAAGAACACTATGAAAGACGTCATATGGCGCCTCTGGTATAGCGCCCATGGTATGGAAAGGGTTAACCCTCTTCTTGTACCTTTTCTTTGTTTAGGTGATAAACATATAATGGATCATTTTATTGCATGTGATGTAGTTTGCTTTGTGTTTCTGCTGATACCAACATTAGAGACTGCTCCATTTTCTTCTTAAAACATTTGTTTCCAGTTTTTCGCTGATTTTTTGACAGTCTTCTTTATTCAGCATCCTTTGATTAACGTTTTACATTTCCTGTTAAATAATTAACAAAATTTGGTTTATTGTTGCTGGTTTTTGTTTTTTCACTGCATTCATATTTTTCATCTTCTTCTTCGAATTTGGCATATCACTATGTGGTACCGTCGCAGCCTGCTGAAATTGACCAGAACTATTACTATAGATACACAAAAAATATTTTTGCTGAATTCGATGACGACAACAACAACAGTGACGAGCTATATTAAATTTAGTATTAAGAATATCAGTGTTCTAAAATTATTAGAAAGCTTGGCGAAAGAGTAGTGTTTATAATTTTTTTCTATGTTGTCGATTTTTTATAAAAGCCAGTATTTATTCTAAATTGTAAAAATGTCTTCAAAGCTTTTAAAACTCCTTCCTCAGTCAGAGTTGTAACATGTAAACGAATAATAATTATACTTATACTTAGATATTTCTCAAAAATGTTCATGGATACTGAGTTTCTAATTTCTTGAGGAAGAGAATTACAAAGTTCAGTGGCAGAAACGGAAAAGACATGTCCATAAGTTTTGAGATTAAAGGCAGACTTTTCAAGGAGATTTTTATTGCAGGATCTGAGACTTAAGTAGGATTTATAGATTTTGAGAAGATCAACGATGTACTAAGGAGCATGACCATGGAGAGCTTTATAGGTGACAAGGAGAATTTTAACACAGATGCAAAATTAAATGGATAGCCAGAGCAGTTGTCACAGTTCATTGTCTGGCATAACTTCAGTCTAGTCTTAACCATTGCATTTTTACTATCAGAGCGGTGTGCAATCCAAGTTATTCTTTGCACATTTACATCAGGAACACTTCCTTGCATGAACATTTGATCAATTTTTAACGATTTTCATATAACATGTGGAGCTCTGAAAGTACAAAGAACAGGGTTCAGCATTCCACAGATTTCTCGATGTAATCGAGTAACTCAACAAATACCCTTGATTCATTAATTTTTTCATCCTCTTCAGGATGAAGAGAAATTGACGCAAAAATGGGAGCTTTTAAATATTGACCACATGGAGCTCACCACAGCCATTATTTTACTTTATTTTACAAAACTGAGAGCACCGCACCGTAACATAGCAACAATCTGCAGATGAAAAGCTGACGTTCTCCTTAAAGTGACAGCTTTTATACTGTACTGAACACTCATGTGTTCCTCATGTTGGAGTCAGCGAACTCGTAAAGGTGTTTGGCACATTGAATGTGAACTTGTTGTCTGATTACTGCCATGTCTGCCTTATCTTTCAAGTTAGCACCAGCTCCATCTTGGGGGCCTTTTGTATATGACGTCTCAAGGTAGTTATGCACCATAACATAGCAACAATCTGCAGATCAAAAGTTGACATTCCCCATACAGTGATGTCTTTTATACTGCGCTGAACACTCATTTGTCCACTCATGCAAAACTTTGACATGTCTTTCCCGTCTCATCTCTAATTTTATTTAATTTTAAAACCATTCCCTTACTCAATATAAGTTCTTGAAAGCCATCTGGGAGCTCCCCAGTCTCACACACCTTTCCCAGCAGTTTCCTATCAATTGATACACCACTACATTCAGGGCCAATTTCATTGGATTTTTTCAAGTAAAATTCGTCAAGATTTCTGCACATATTGACCCCCTTAGTACGCATAAACCTCTCAACTTTCTTTTTGAGATTGCTGGATATTTGAGTTGGAAGGCTAAGGTCTGGGTCGAGACAATGGAGAGCATTACGAATTATTTCCTCCATGCTCCCACTGGCATTATAGCTGGCATCAAACAAGCAATCTAAGAATCTAAAACAAACCCGAGTATCTTTTTTTACCACAACACCTTTATTTGCCGTTCTAACAATAAATAAATCTCATTATCGAGAGTTTGAGAACAAGCATGGCCACATGCGATGTCCATACCTCCTTCTTCTGCTTCTCCTGGTGGAGCGGCCAGGAATCGACACATGAGCGCCTGTGTTTGAAAAACATTTCGGGTTGGAATTGCAACCAGAAATGGATTGTAAATTAATATAATCGAGATATGAGATATCAAATAATTCATATTTACCTGTTTCCTTGATTAATTGACTTTAAAAGCACTCTAAAGTTGAGAATAAAGAGTTAAATTAACCAGAAAATGACTTGTCGAACACAGCTTCCAGCTGATCCCAGTTTGGGAATTAGCCAATCAAGGCCAAGATCGTCTGCAAAACCAGGGTATCATCTAAACTTGTTTCCAGAGCCCAACCGTGGGATCACGCAATTATATAAATCGAGTTTCAATTCGTATTTGTTGTATATAGGAAATTGAAAATTCACTTCGAAGCGCACAACAAACAGAAAACAATAGAAACGTACATAAGACAAACAAATATGGCTGCTAGTGCTACTGCCATATTTGACTCGCGATATTCGGATAAAGCGTTTAATTCTTCGGTGTTTAATAGGCCCTAACATGTCCTTAAATTTGAAGTTCAGTCCAAGTACTGTTTTAAACCGTTGTTGATGTTCTTGGCTTGAGCCGAACTAGTCGAACTAGCTTGCCGTTCTGGGTCCTTCAAAATCGCTCATCCGCCTGTTCGTTAAATACAATATCGATCATCTTCACATATAACTTGTCTGTCAGAATTCCGGTGTCTGAGGCATTCCCAAGGAATAAAAGTGTCCTTCTTCAGGGTGCTTCAGTTCTTCCATGTCATATCGTTCCTCCAACAACTGAAGAGAGAGCGAACACGCACTGCCTACGCGCCGTTGTGGGGTTTTTCTAGTCACTTGCCACTTGGTTGGGAAACATGTTATTTGTAGCTGTATTTATCCTAAACCAGCAATAGTTACTTTTTGTAAATTTGGTTAAATACGACATTGCCACTTGTGAAGTCGAATAACGTCACAAAGATGTCTTTCAAGATTCTCTTTAATACAGGAATGGTGCTCGATAAAAAGACATTGCTTTCCACTTCTAGGTTCTAAAAACCTCGAAACTCTCAAAATGTATATCGTAAAAAAAAACATTGGCAGCAAAGTATTCACTGTTTAAAACTTCGAAAAAGTTATCATAAAATTACAACAAATTAAAAGCTTGCTAAATAAGAGAAACAACCGTAAATATGTCTCTGATTTGTTTTTGTTCTGTTTATACATTTTTCAGCATATACTTTACAAATATTTTGGGTCAGCGAGCGTGTATATTTTTTATTACATTTTCGAAAATTCAAAACTGATGATTTTTGTGTTGATACCAATAAAACTTCATAAAGTTCTCCACAAATTAGTTGTATTTTTCATGCATTAAGATAGATCGACCCATTTTAATAATGGCGTGAAGTGTGAAATTAAAGTAAAACTTTTGCACAAAACTTATTAATAAAATAAGCACATCGCATTTATTTGTTGAGTCAACAACAAAGAATAATCATCGATTCGAATTCGTTTATCCTTTTCTTAAGATAACTCTGAATAATCCTAAATGGTATTTTCTACACTGTTTCTTGAAAACAGACTGTTCACGCTATT
>JAOBYG010167532.1:0-10464 GCA_025403545.1 Epizoanthus stellaris
CACTAATTATCTAAAAAATAGCTTTAGCTATAGTGGTGCTGCTCTCTGGAACAGTTTACCACAAAATATAAGGCAAGAAGAATCTCTGAATGAGTTTCGTCGATTAATAAGTTCTTATTTATTAAAACACGGCATTCATGGAAACCAGGATATATATTACTATGTATTTTGTGCATTGTAAATATATTATATAAGTAGGCTTTTTTTTTGGTTTGGATTTTTTATACTATTTGTACTTAATGAATTTTACCGTGCATAAATAAAGATTAAATGTTCTTAATAAAAAAAGAAATGTTCTTAAAAATCATTGCTGCTGGATAAAAGGCATGTAGCTTATGAGCATCTAAAGAAGTATTCGATTGAGGAAAAAGCAATGCGAATTCGACGAAGTGGCCGGACAAAACACCAATTACTAAAGGAAACAAAGTTCAGTGGATCAAAATTTTAGTTTCTGGTTTGTTCGTGCAATTTGGAAAAAATCTGCACGAGTAAATTTTTCGAAGAATAACAAAAGCTTTTATGTGCTGCTCTTATTTCGGAAAAGTGATATCGATCCGGGATATCAACATTAGAAGAGGGATATTTGACACCCATTTTGATCCCCCCCTATCCGTTTAAGGGTTAATCGAGGTTGAGCCCTTCAGTTGGAGCAGTGCTATTCTTGCTTTCGCAAACTTTTCTCTTGTCTTAACAATTTTCTTCACCAAATTAGCATTTTTGTCAGCACAATTTCTGCAGACTACATTTGTTACTGCCGTGGTTTGCTCGAAATCCACATTTTAATTCTTAAAAGCAAAGTCTGGAGATCTAAACACGGCTTAGCTTTAGGCCGTTCGATTTTGCACAGTTTCCTCCAATTGTCAGCTTTCAAAATAGTTTGTAAACAAACAATTCAAATTGCTTGTTTTGATTTAGGAGAAAGATGAATTTGGGAAACAAATTTTGGTTGGTGTTGACTCACTGGACTCCAAATATTACTTCCGCTCGCTTCCTTCGAAAGACAAAACAAACTCACGTGGAGCAAGTGTTAAGCTCCGCTGACTTGACATACGATCCGGCGGAAGTGCTCATGTTTTCACGCCAACGAAATGCAAATTAGATTCGATTTCCTGCAAGGGAAACAAGTTGACTCACCTCTCGCGCCTCGCTCCACTCATCGCTTCGAGATTCGCTCGTGCTGACGCGCTCGTAGTGTATATTTCTCGACTGATTTATTTATGAAACGACTTGTAGCAAGTCTAATTGCTGTAGTTTGCTACTATAATTGAGTACAATTTGAAAACATCTTCGTGATCATTGATAATTTGAGAAACAAATTCAGAAAACAAATTTGCCGGCTGATTGGCATCGCGTCAGCGTTTTACATATTCTCATGAAAAACGGTTTCTAGCCAATCACAGCTCGCGTACTATTAATTTTTTTAAAAAATACTGCTAAAATAATGTACTGAGCAAATCCTTTTATAAAAATCTATAGTGGTATGTATATCTTGATCAAGCATTAGGATATTTGTACGAAGATAATTCTACCGCGAATAATATAAGTTGCAAAACCTTTTCAAAAAATACTTTTAGTAGCGTCTGATGTTAGCAATTTTTTTATTCCACGATTTAGTGACTATTAAATTCATCGATTTCATTTATAGTTTTCAGAACGACTATTAGACAATTATATCTCAGCAGCGATACTTGATTTGGTTTATGAACTCGCTAAAATTGCTAAATATTGTTGCCACTAAAAAGGTACCTTTAAATTATGCCGATATAACCACAGGCGCCAACAAAGGGACAGTAAATTATTATAAATGTAAATGTATGGAAGTATTATTCTCAGTAAATAAGAGCGATTGCATGGAGATATAAAAAACCGTTCACAATTTACTAGCTTCAGTACAAATGAGAAATTGTTCGAGATAAATTATTGCCATCAAGTTATAAGTTGTGTTTGTTGTCGTTTTAGCGCGATCTAAAGCGATATTTGTGCGCTAGGAAAACATTTCGGTTTGTATACCTAAGAGAGAGAGATAAGGCCGAACACTCATGGCTACCGGCCGTCGAGTCACTTCACTTTAACTCCCCATCAGTCTTGAACAGTGTGGTTCGCTAAAACCCAAATTATTACCGTCGGCGAACCTCAAATATATAAACAAACATTTACTTACCTCATTCACATGTCCGGCTGCATTTGTCATTTCCTTTATCGAAAGGCATATTTTCGAAACTTCGCCATTTTGCTCTTAAACGATAAATTCACGCGGCTCCGAGCCAACGGTTTCGTGGAAGAAAGACTGACTAAGACCTCCCTACAGAAAAAAGCCATACAAAATCCGTTCATTTGCCTGCTCCCCCACGCGACAAAATTATTCAAACTGACCAATGACATCACACGACATTTCATTAAGGTTCTGGAAAGTTATTGGCGTGGGGGAGGTATTCCTAGTCAGTCTTTTTTGCACGAAACCGTTGACAACAAACACAACTTATAACTTGATGGCAATAATTTATTTCAAACAATTTCTCATTTGTACTGAAGCTAATAAATTGTGAATGATTTTTTTATTTCTCCATATATTTGCTCTTATTTACTGAGAATAATACTTCCATACATTTGCTTTTATAATAATTTACTGTCCCTTGGTTGGCGCCTGTGATATAACGTAGTATTACCTACCAAGATGTTTTCCAATTTCAAGTCGCGATGCACATAACCTTTTTTGTGAATGAAGCGAACCGCGGTTATGATTTCCATCATCCAACGATTCGCGTTGCGTCTTGGAATGCTCGCTCTTGATGGCGCGTTTTCTTGTGGGTTGTTGAAGATGCGGCTTGCCAGAGTTCCTGCACACAACTCTAAGCAGATGTAAGCTCGCACCTTACCATCGGTTGCTCGAAATACAGTGCCATAGAACTTGACTATGTTTGGATGCTGCAATTTTCTGAAAGAATAATTTTAAAATGAAGTTCTTAGTTGAAAAATGTTCCACCGGTTTTTGCTCGCCGTAGTGCAGCTTAATGGCGAGATATGCCAGCGAGACAGTTGACCTTGCTGTAAACGTTTTTTGCTGTAAACCTTTTTTTTTGCTGTAAACTTCCGGTTGTGATATGACGATTCATGTGATTGTCTGACTTTGCAGAATACGATAGCAGAACAGGTCAGAACCGGTCGGATGCAGAAGAAAACGGTCAGAACCGGACAGAACTGATAGATATTGCTAATTACTGAAAGATATTTTGTCAATTCCTCGGAAATATTTATAACCATACTTTACTAACTGTTTTTTTCTGTTTGGAGGTCAAAGGAGGCTGCAGAGTGCAAAATAGAGAGTCCCACAATTTTGTTAGCGCTTGGTATTACGCTTTGCATATGTCAACCGTGTTTGCTCGCCGTGGTGTAGCTACTGCTGTAAAATTCCGGTTGTGATATAACGATTCATGTGATTGGCTGACTTTGCAGAATACGATAGCAGAACAGATCAGAACCGGTCGGATGCAGAAGAAACCAGTCAGAACCGGACAGAACTGGTCAGAACCGGTCAGAACTCGTCTTATTGTATCAGTACGATCGGAAATTGTGAAGACATATCATAATTAGTCAACAACGAGTATCGTAGTTGAGTCGAGGAAGAGCAGCAGTTAACAAAGATGATCTTTTTGAGAAACTAATTTTGTGAAACTATTAATTAACATGATCAGTGATTATAGTCCAGTAAGTACAAGTACTTAAAAACATAGGTCTGTAAGGCAGACGAAAGCTATTTTCCATACATCTTTGCAAAGGTAGTTGAGTGACAGACAAATTGCACTTGTCTCTAGCTTTGTTGTGGTGCAAACGGGACTCAATTTGAGCCAGTATTTGCTGGTGTATGACTGTTTTACAACCAGAAGTGAATTGTATACTACGGCTAGACCCCTTTCCTGTTAACGGGCTAGATATATTAGATTTTGTAATATTTGATAATTATGTTGAATGAAATATTGTAATTTCTGTATTCACGGCTTTTCACGCAGATTTTACATATATAGGCATATATGTAAATTTGATAAAAACATCGTGGTTAAATAAAGTTTTCCAATTCCAATTCCAATACATACATACACACATACATACATACATACACACATACATACAATACATACATATATACATACATACATACATACACACATATATACATACATACATACATACATACACACATACATACATACATACGTACCGTTCCAATTTACATATGGTTTGTATGGAGAGACTACCTTTACCGAGCATTTCAGAAGCTAATTGCAATTTAGGAAACGGAATTTCTGTTTTATGGCAACTGCAAAAGGAATAAGATATACCTGAGAGCATTCTCTTCCTCTGAGAACTGCACCACGTTTTCGTTGGTTAACACCTTCTTGTATACCTTCACTGCGACATCAATCACTGATTCTTTTGTTTTACGGAGCTTCCCGCGATGAACATCGGCAAATGCACCTTGGCCAAGCAAAGAGTTTATGTCTTCTTTGCATTCCAAGTTCTCGAAGCTAAGGTCCAGAGGGCGTATTTCTTCAATGGCCAGCATTCCCAGTTCTCCTTGCACTTCTTGACCCAACTCAAAAATGGGAAGGTAGAGCTCATTTATTTCCTCGCTTGTGCGGACCTCATTCTTCAGGTGTTGGCAGAGTTGTTTAAATGCTTCAATTAACGCAGGGATGTGAGCTTCAATCTGCTTCAGACATACAGCAGCTTCTTTCAGTTGTTCAGCCCCATAATTCATGAGCACCTTATGTTGGGTAACCTCCTTAAGGTAGCGTTTGGATTCCTTCTCCATAAAGCTGCAACGGTCATTTACATACTGCTTGATTCTTTTCTTTTCCATCAGTTTATCTTTAATGGTGACAACACCTACGATTGGGATCCCAATTACAAGGCCAACCAGACTCAATGGAATCCATATTGGGGAGGTGACTCCAATGAGTACCTTGCCTGTGATATTGAAATCACCAGCTGGTTCTGGACTTTGCATCTGCTCTCCATTGTTCAATTGAACCATTTCTAACTCCAACTTCTGGAGGTTTTCTTCAATAATGCCGTATGTTTGAAAGAAGTAGCTTATTAGCTTTTCTCGAGCATTGGCAAACACTCCTTCTCTTTCTTCGCAGTTGCTAATGTAGCTCTCTAGCCGTTGTTCGATGCACCTTTTTACAGAACTGATCGTTACCTCCCAGGACTTTTCTGCTGGAGGTGCGTCCTTTAAGCTCCATCGACAGAATTCTCTCACAACATCGTTAGAGTTCATATAGTCCGACAACTGCTTTACTGCATCGCTTATGTTACCTTTCAATTTCTTTCGCAGGTCTTCCATAACATGTTGTTGGTATTCATCAAGCAGACGCAGCCTTTCAAGTGCGGTGGTCATTACCTTCTCCTTCTCTTGACGGTCTCTTGTTGAGTTTCTTGTTGAGATTTGCAGAAATGCTTTTGCGTGGTAAACAATTCTTGAAAGCAACACTTCCAGCGACCTGCAAAATAATACTTATATACGTTCTTAATTATAATGAAAATTTTATAACTTAAATATTTTATTTGTTACCTAAAAACTTGTACAATGATAAGCATGGAACAATGCATTTTCCATTTGTCCTCTAAACTTCCAATCTAATAATATTACTTTAAAACTCAATAAAAGAATTGTATATTATTCTGCTTACACTACACCATCAGACACGATCGCGAAACTTAGTATCCGAATACTTTTGAATCCGAAACAAGATATAGTGTAAACGTCTAACGAATCCGAATATTCGGTACAAAATGAAGCCGGAAAGTTTACGAATCCGAAATTATTTTCTAGTGTAACCGTGGTCTAAAGCATGTAGATCAGCGGGAACACTCGTCTTCATTTCCTTTCTTAATAACATTGTATAATCTTGCCTATATTCCCTTTCTTTTACATTTCTTGTTACAATAATTATTATAATATAGGGGCCGTAAGTATATCTCAAGTAAACTTGACATATACTCGGACTGAGTTCACTTGAGATATACTTACAACCCCATATATTATCTTCCAAAATGTACTGTGACACGAAATGTATATATGCATGTGAATGGTTATTTTCTGAAGTAGGTGTCGTACTTGATAATTATTGAGAATCCACCCATAATGATACCTTAACTAAGCTAATTTCATTAACTCGTTATTACATGTTATATCGTTCAAATAATAGGGGCGTTTTTGATTCGTCAAAAAAACCAATTATTATTATTTGTTCCAGAAAATAAATAGTCATGTCCCATCGACAGCTCCAAATTAGCATTTGTAATTATGATATAGCAAAACCATTGTGATCTCGTCCCCAGATCTCGTTTTGGAATTTTTGAGGAAAACAATTGGGGGAGGGGGAGGGGGACGGGCGAGGAGGAAACAATATCTGGTAAAATACGAATTCCATCATGGCAGCCATGGGCCACTAGCCCAACTGCGCATGCCGGCCGCAGGTCAAAAAGAACGTGGGCTCCACGTGGGCTCTGAATTTATTTCCAATATGGCGGCCGTAGGAGCAAGGAATGAAGAAATGCAGCCGTTTCGGATGCATATTTTAAAACATTATTGAGTTTTGCACTGGTGAAACGCGGCACGCCTAATCTAAAACTGAAATCTAAACAAGTTGAAGTTATTAAGGCAATTGTGCAGCAAAATAAACATGTTTTAGCTGTTCTTCCTACCGGTTACGGGAAGTCGTTAACGTATCAACTGCTGGCCCAAGTGTTCAATTATTTGTTTCCTGGTAGCAGTTCAGGTGGGATTGTTATTGTGGTGTCGCCGTTGACGGCGCTGATGTTAGACCAGATTTCGGGATTGGAAAATTATGCCGCTAGTCCGCGGCAATATTATCGTCTGACAGTGAAAATGGCACACTCGTCTTCCAAGGTAAGTTATAGGCCAGAGTTCATGCTGGGAGCATTGATGTTCTCTTTGCCCACCCAGGAGTATTGCTCAGCAACAAAGGATGTAGAGAACTGCTACTATCAGATGTTTCTTTTCGCATGACCTCGACATTATCACACCGACGCACGTGCAAGATGTAAACTTTGCAACTAACCGCGTTCAAAATCACCATGTGGGGCATGGGTACAAGTTCACTAGATCAGCCAATCAAATTTCATTCCGGTTCTTATTTTACCAGATCATGTTTCTTCCTCGCCCCTCCCCCTCCCCCATTTTTTCCCTCGAAAATTCCAAAAACGAGATCTGGGGACGAGATCAAAACCATTGTTGACTGGTGTTCTCTATTGAAGAGGAGTGTTTGCTTTCCCTCGGGAAGAAATGTTTCCCTCGGCCTTCGGCGTCGGGTAACATTAGTTTCCTCGGGTGAGCCAAAACTCATGTTCCACAGAACATCAGTCAACAACTATATATTGCTAAACTAAATGCAAAAATGAAGATACAGTCCAGGCACGGATCCAGATTTCCATATTTTGAAGCTCTGAAGGCGTTAGCTTAAAATGGGTTGTGGATGCATGCTCCGCCAGAATATTTTCAAAATTTAATGCCCTAAGATATTTGAAGAACTTTAGGGGATTGAAGTGCTTTGAAGCATAAATCGATAATATGTGACATCATATCTACGTCATTATTAAGTGATCTATCTTTTATCTGGCACCTTTGAGTGCTATGGTGTAAGGACACAATCACAAAATGGTAATAAAGCTTTTTTCACATGTTCAATGCAAAAATGCATTGTAACTCAAGCAATAGCAAAAGTACATTAAAATGCATATAATATGACGTCGATAATCAATTAGTGACACAAAACACCATAATTAAATACATCTCGTGATTGTCAATTCTCGTACCAAATTTCATCACTTTAGACGCAATAATAAGAAAGTTATGATGGGGGAGGGGGGCTAGATAGGGTTAACTTACTTCCACGAGGCCACCAACCGTGTTTGCATGTTATTCCATACCAGGCTCTCGATACTGTCAAGCAAAGTGGCAAAATCTTGATTGATTTTATAATAGGCCTGCGCGAGTTTTGCTTTTGTTGTTGATATGTAGATTATCTGTGTGCTGGGGTCTATTTCAGGCCAACTCTTCTTTAGCTTGTCAATCACATGAGATTTGATTAATTCGGCTTCTTTTCCTGGAATTAGATCCCACTTGTTGCAGACAAACAGGGCACTTTTAGGAGAAAAACGTGCCTGCTCTTCCGCAGACATTTCCTTCACACAAGTCAAAAGCCTTTCAATCTATAAAAAAATATTTTTTATATTTCAGAAGCATTAATTATTATTTCATTTCTAGAAATGGACTATAGCAATTACCAAAACGATCAGACTGCTAATAATGAATTAGTTTTAGTTGCCATCTTGTTTGTTTTGACAGGTTGACTGTCCGTGGCCTGGGAACGGCAACTCACTGAAGTCATAATCCAAGATGGCGGGCCTATGACTGTCGAATTGCAAAAACATAGAAAAGCTTTTGCTCCGATCTCGTTTGTGTGATTTGGATTCCAAAATCTTCAGAGAGTAATTTAGTATAACAAGCTTTTCCATTTTGCCAGTAAAGTATTTTTCACTTCTGGACTTTTTAATATTCAAAATCCTATTCACAACAAATTTTAGAGCGAAATTTTGAAACATTTTAAGGATCATGGGTGCACTCTTCACTCCCCCTCCCCACCTCATGCGTTTGTGGTATAACAAGGCCTATACATCCAAAACAACAACGCATGAGATATTCTTCTTACCCTGTCTTTCTGCATGCCGCCTGCATTAGGACTGTTGATGACGTAGATAAATGCAAATGCTTCCGGTAAGTATTGCATTACTTGTCGGTCCATTATTTCGGATTCGCCTATGCCTGGACTGTCCACAATCACAACGCCACCCTAAAATTACATAAAACATACTGATATTTCAGAAATATAACAAGTTAAGGCTGTGAACTGTCTGATAGCGTAAGATTTAGGAAAGTAAATATATAGAGTGTTGGTGACAATAGCTTTTATAAGTTAGACTGGTCCTCGCAACCCTTTTCTCATAACATAAGTGGGCGAAAGGGATATGATTCGGGAAGGAGTCTCATATAAACCCTCAAGATTTTGAATCTGGTTAGCCCTTAACCCTATTGGCTTCCTACAACGGGGGGAGGAGGCATTGGGCCCCACATCATGAAATTCTTATTATTAACTCCAGGATAACGAAACTTGGCACGAATGTTAACTATCATAAGATGTACCAAATTATAGCATTAGGTTTCACTAATTAGTTATGACGTCATAATGACGTCATCATATATGGATTTGTATGTACCTTTTCTAGTATTTGAGTTACAATGCAATTCTTTCAGTGGACAGTTGATAAACACGCTTTAATGCAATTTTAAGGTTGTGGATTACACATTAGTACTCAGAGGTGCCAAGAAAAAGGTAGATTCCATAGTAATGACGTGGTTTTGACGTCATACATTATTGATTTTTACTTTCAAGTTCGCCAATCCCCTAAAATGTTAGAAAACGGATCCTAACTTGCGCAAACCAGGGTATAATAACAACTTATACAGTTTATTGACAGAAATATACTCATTGGTGACAATAAGAGGCGTTACCTTAAGGGGTTAATCCGTTACCATGACAACAGTGTTAAAATCAATATTTCCTTCATTCTTCATCCAAAATCTCAGAAACCGGACAGAAATTGATTAGACTATTATGAAAAAGGAAATAACATCAAAATTCGTTCATAAGAAGCCCTCCAAAGCTGTGTATCAACCAAAATAAGTCATGGTTGCCATGGCAACAACAAAAAATCGTCATAACTCCTTCAATTCTCATTCGATGGAGTGGAAACTTTGCCGAAATATGAAGCATGACTAATGACATCAATTAAGACCATAACCACGCAATTTGCTAGAAATGGAACATAACAAACAAATAAATTCAAAATGTCAATAAGTTTGCCAGAATTCAATGTTTTTTGGAAGGCATAAAAATGTACCAACACTAATTATAAAATAGGTGGGCACCTTCTATCTGAGCTGTATTCAAATTGCAAAATATGAGAATTAAAAAATACAAATAGTCTACCTTAAAAAAAGCGATTATCATGGCAACAACTTACACCGTACACTAAAAAAATGCTGCACTATCGGATTATGACTAATATGACTATCAAAGCAACCAAAAGTAATGCTAAATAAACCACTTGGGTGGCCATTGGTCCCTCCCCCGGGTATGATTGGGTTAAAGCCCTGGGCTTTCATTAAATCAATTCGTAACAGTTTCTATAAAATTCCTCCAATTTTAATTCTCATAGAATAGTCAACAAAGAAACCTACAAATGCGAAATAACTGGGAACTATTCCAAAAACAAAACAAAACAAAAACAAGCGTAATATATTTGGGGAGGATGTAGTACCTCTGAATGTCACCAAATCGACCGGCTTATAACCGGGAGAGGAATTACAACGGAGGGGGA
>JAOBYG010167643.1:0-10463 GCA_025403545.1 Epizoanthus stellaris
TCCTGGTGCCAGCCCTCGGCAAAAGGGCCAAGTTGCCAGCGTTGCTTCTGCACTCGACGACGCCGGATCTGAAGACCTTCGATGGCGATCTCGACGCGCTTCTGAACGGTCAACAAGGCGGCGATTTCACGACCTATAAAGAAGCGCGTTCGGTCTATCTCGGCCGGCCCGGTGATATCGCCGTCGGCCGCACCGGGGCGTGGCGCAGCGCGGTCCGCGCACTCGGCTCACGCGCGATCAGACTCGAGGATTGTGATCACTATTACCTCTCCCATGCCCTCCTAGCCCTCGCCGCCAGCCACCGCCACACTCCGCGGGCGTCACTGCACGAGCTGATCGCGGTGCTTCATCAGGAGGCACGGGTGATCCGCCTCTACGCCTTCGAGCTCGAGATGCAGATCTTCTTGCTCTGGTTGGCTCAGGAAGCTGGCCTCGAAGAGCTCGCCGTCGAAGCGAATCGGCCGGCGATCTCGGCCGCCTGGAATCGCAAAGAAGTTCTTCATCCGACACTCGAGAGAGCTCTCGATCTGGGCACCGATCTGCCCGCGGATCCGCACGCGCGGCTGGCGCTCGAAGGTCGACTCTGCCGCCTCGCGATCGATATGGGCTTGGTCGTGCCGCGGGTGCCCGGCTATTCGATCGAGCGAAAAGAGCGCTCGCAAGACGACTTCGTCCACCAGACACTGCGCGCCGCCGAGCTCTTGCAATCCCGGCATGGCCTCTCGCTCGGCTGTTTGAAAGCCTCCGAATCCGGCGACGGCGCCCGCATCACACCAGGTCTGGTGCTGGCGGACCACGAGACTCTTGCCGAGCTCGCCGGCCGCTCCCATAGGCACGGCGACGACTACGTTCTCGAGGCGCACGTCAGGTATGGCCGCGCTGAAATCGCCGGGCAGACGCTGCCGACGGCTCTTTCGGCCCATATCCGAGGTGGCGAGGTGGCGCCCGCGGCGACCCTGCAATTTGTCGAAGGCACATCGTGGAAAGGCAATGTGCTGCTCGATGCAGAGAGCGCTCCTCTTTTTGGTGTTCGTAGCGCTCACTACCAAGAGCTGCGCGCCTTCCTCGGGCAATTCCACGCGGCGTTCAAGCAGCGCGCCCCGGGCTTGGTGCTCGCCGGCATCGACTTTGCCGCCGGCCGAGTCGGTGGCCTCTATGGTGAAGAGGTACTCTTCGGCGTCCAGGATCTGAATATCTCCTTCACCGGTGCTGAATGCCTGCGCTCTTTCCTCGAGAAGGTCAAAGAAGAGCGCGGCGAGGCGGCCCAGGCCTGCGGCGTGACGCGTATTTTCCGCCCGGTGCCGTCAGCGGATCATCACGATTTCCTGCGCATCACGAAGCAGTTCAATGACGATGCCATCTTCGCCGATACGGTGGCGGCGATTCCCGGGCGCTGGGGCATGGTCGGCATTACAGGCCAAGACCCGCGGGACGCGATCTCAAATCTCAATCGTCTGCAAGCGGCGCTCGAAGAAGCCAGAATGATCCCCTGCTCCGAGTGAGTCGACAGTGCTGAAGTGCCGCTGGAGTACCGCTGAAGTGAGATAGTGTTGCGCCATGAGCTATCCGCGTCTCGTATTGGAGCTACCTCCCTGGGTTGAGGAGGTGGTGCTTGCAGCTGGCGACCTCCAAGGCGCCTCCGAGGAGAAACGCATGGGCCTCGCCCTCGAGCTGTCAAAGCGCAGCGTGCTCGAAGGCGGAGGGCCTTTCGGCGCCGTCGTCTTCGACGCTCGCGGTCAAGTCATCGCTCCCGGGGTCAATCTGGTCGTGCCTGCCGGCACCTCGATCGCCCACGGTGAGATCGTCGCGCTGGCGATCGCGCAACAAGTTCGTGGCGACTACGACCTTGGCCGCGGCGACTCGGAGCTCCATCTCTTTACTTCCACCGAGCCGTGTGCCCAATGCTTCGGCGCCGTACCGTGGTCCGGTGTCAAGCGTCTGGTCTGCGGCGCGGCCACTGAGGATGCCGAGCAGATCGGTTTTGACGAGGGCCCGAAGCCGGCGCTTTGGGTCGAAGAGCTCGAGCGGCGCGGAATTTCGGTGCGCCGCGAAGTCTTGCGCGAGCAGGCACGCGCCATTCTCCGCGACTACGCCGCCCGCGGCGGCCCGATCTACAACGCCTCAAGCGACGGAGCTTGAAGGCCTCGATCGACGCCTTCAAGCCGGTCGTCACGATCGCGTCTAGCCACGTCTAGCCACGTCTAGCCACCACCGCGTCTAACAACCTCGCGTGCGTTCCACCGTGCCCTCGATCAGGCCCGCGGGCTCGTCGATCGGCACGAAGATCTGATTCGGGTTGTCCAGATCGAAGGGCTCCAGCCGTGCGAGCAGATAGTGCTTATTCGGCATGCGCATGAAAATACGCTCGATCTCAGGCACCGCGTTGAGCGCTGCCTCGGCCATCCAATAGAGCGTATGCTGCACTGAGCGACTCTCATGGCTGGCGAATGCATCGAGCAGCGATTGCTTGGTTCGTGAGCGCAGAGCCGCGAAATCGACGGTCGAGATATCCGCGCTGAGCCCGAAGTCCCAGCGCGCTTCGAGGCTGGTCGCGAATACGCGATCGTCAGTCTCGCCGAGGGTGGTAAAACGGTCGCGTGGAAAATCGGCAAAACCCGAATGACTGCTTTTCAAGATCACCAAGTCTTGAATTCCTGAGGAGATGGCAAGGCTGCCTGCCACGTCATACGAGACCTCGGTGGTATCGCGCGCCTCCCCACCAGCAATGAAAGCCGCAACGCTTTCGCCATGACGATCCCAAGGCTTCTCAGAGACCTTCACCGTCGCCCGCGCGACCTGCTCTTGGCTGGTGACGAAATGGCGCGCCAGCAGGTAGGCGAAATTCTCTGCCGTCGCAAAATCATTCTCGCGCGCCAAGCCGTAGACCGTATTCTTCATCGTATCCGTCGGCAGCACACGGCGGTTGTCGCCCTCGGCATAAGCCTCAGCGAAATCGCCTTCGAGCAGGATTTCGATCGAGGCTTCGAAGAGTCGATGTGGCTCTTGGGAACGATCAAGACGTAGCAGGCGAACGCCTGTCTTGCCGTAGCGGTGGTCGATCAGATGGCCGATACGACGTTTGGTCATAGCAATGCCTCGCTCAGCTGCCGCGGTAGGTGCTGTAGCCAAATGGGCTCAGCAGGAGTGGGACGTGATAGTGCTGGTCGGAATCTGCAACCCGGAATCGGACATCGATGGCGGGATAAAAGCCGGCCTCGCCGTGCTCTGAAAGATAAGGCGCGATGTCGAAGCTCAGGCGATAAGCGCCCGGGATCAATCGAGTGCTCGACCTCAGCAGGTCGGCGATGCGGCCATCGCCGTCGGTGACCCCGCGGCCGAGCTCCTCTTCCGGCACGCCGGCATAGAGCACGACCTCGACGCCAGCAGCCGGGCAGCCGCGAGCGGTATCAAGGATATGGGTGGTAATTGGGCTTCTCATGCTTCGAGTTTCTCATGGCCCAGCTCGCCGATCAGCTTGTCCAGGCGCAATCGTGTGATCTTGCGCTGCTCGCCGGTCGCGATCTCGAATTCCTGCTCGCCGCCGTGGTCCAAACGAGACTCGAGCAACGCCAGCATCTCCGCGGCACTCTTGCCGCTCGCGCAGACCAGAAAGATGAAGCCGAAGCGCTGCTGATAGCGGCGATTACCAGCCGCCAGGCTCTTGAGCGTCTGCTCGGGCGTGCCCGCCAGCCCGGCCTGCTCGCCCTCCGACCAGGCCCCGGACCTGCCGCCGAAGCGCAGGCGCAAAGCCTCGACGTCTCCGATGCGTGGATGATGGCTGAAAGCTTCGAGCCAGTCTTCGCGACTCAGCTGGTCAGCGGCGATTTCGGTCGCCCTGTGCAGGCTTTCAAGATCCGTAAACGGACGGTGCGAAGCGACCGATGTCACCCAGCTTCGCGAGCCACAACAGGCCAGGAGGCGCCGAGTCAGCTCTTCTTCGCCGAGACGATTCAATTTCTCGAAGCTCAACTTCCATCCTCCATCACGGCGGCATGGTTGTCGGCGGCATTGATCTCCCGAGCCGCGCTCTCGGCGGCCCCATTCTCGCCGGCGCTGATCCCATTCTTGCGATCGCCAAGCCACTCATGCCGCTTCGCTAATAGTTGGCCGGCGACACTGATCGCGATCTCGCGCGGCGTCTCGCTGCCGATCTGAAATCCCACAGGCGCCGTCAAACGAGCGAGCTGCTCCGCACCAATTCCCAAGATGCCAAGACGGCGACGGATCTCCTCGAGCTTCGCGGCGCTGCCCATGGCGCCGATCATCGGAAAGGGATGAGCCAGCGCACCTTGGAGCGCCCGCACATCATTGGCCACATCGGTGGTCATGACGACTACCGGCGTCAGCCGTGCATGCTCGATGCGAGCGCCGGCCTGAGCAAAATCGTCGACATGATGCATGCCTTCGAGCTCTGCTCTCTCGACGATCGCAAGGCGCGTCTCCCAAACGCTCACCCGCCAACCCAGGCTACGCATCAGCTGTGCCAGCGCCTGGCCGCAATGGCCGCCGCCTAATATTGCCAAGCGGCGGCGCTCGATGGCCGGCTCTTCAAAGTACCAATCGCTTCCTCGACCCAGGCGCCTGCGAGCTTCAGCGTGCTCGACTTGCCCGCGATCGCTCTCGGCGGTGATCACCCGCAAGCCCGCTGCGTCGATGCGCAGCCTGCCTTGCTCGATCTCGAGACATCGTAGCCAACGCTCGAGCTCCTGAGCATCGTCAGATCCACGCAGAGTGCAGTAGATATTCGTTTGACGGCCGGCGCACATCAGACCGGAGCGGGCCTCACCCTCATCGACATCGCGGCGATGGTGCAGGTCGATGATCTCGCGCACGCTCTCACCGAGCGTCAGAGCCTGATGCGCCCGCTCGATGAGGCGCAGCTCCATGACGCCGCCGCCGATCGTGCCCTCGGTCCGACCGCCGCTGGTCACGAAGAGACACGCTCCAGGAGTCCCCGGCGAATGGGCGGTGCTCTCACCGACTTGCGCCAAAAAAACTCCTGCTCCATCCTGCAATGCCGATGCGAGCTCGCGCCAGAAGGCGAGCCTTGAAGTCACGTCGATGCTCACCTTCTTCAAGGTCCTGTTCCGGGTCTCTTCTAATCTCTTCAGGTCACGGTGGCGGCGGCGCGGCTGACAATCGCATCGAGCGACGCCGGGTCGTGGTCGCCATGGATCTGCATCAGGACTTGCTCGGGCGTCAGCGGTGCGACAAAAGGCAGCTGCAGATCGGGTCTGAGAGCTGCCATGGCCGAGCGCAGCGCGAAAATGACACCCAAGCCGTACATCAGTGGCGGCTCGCCGACGGCTTTGCAGCGATAGGGCCCGGCCTCGGAGCCCAAATCCTCGATCAAGCGTACGTCGAGCTGCCGCGGCGCCAAGTTCACATCCGGGACTTTATAGGTGGCGAGCGCTGCCGAGAGGTTGCGTCCCGAATCGTCATAGCGCAGATCTTCGACCGTCATCCAGCCGAGACCTTGAACCAAACCACCCTCGATCTGACCGATATCGACCCGTCGATTCAATGGCCGACCGACATCGTGCACCACTCGCACGGCGTCGATCTCATAGATGCCGCGCAATCCATCGACGGTCACTTCGAAGAGCGCGGCACCGCAGACGTGGTAGGCAAATGGGTGACCGCGGCCAGCGGCTTGGTCGAAGTGGATCGTCGGGGTGGCATAAAAACCATGAGCTGAAAGCGAGATGCGATTGAAATAGGCCGAAGTGACCAGGCGGGGCCAATCCCAACCGGTGGCCTCGCCATCAGCGAGCAGCTGCTCATCGACCAGGCTCAGCTTCTCGACCTCGACCTCGAGCTGCGCGGCGGCATGCGCGAGCAGGCGCGATTTCACATCTTCGACAGCGCGTTTTGTGGCATTACCGTTGAGCAGAGTCGTCGAGCTGGCGGCACTCGCCGACATATTGGCGACGCGGCGGGTATTGGTACTCTCGACCCGGATGCGTCCAGGGTCGACGCCGAAGGCTCGCGCGGCGACCGACGCCATATTCGCAAAGAGGCCCTGCCCCATCTCGACGCCACCAGTGGTCAGGCTGATGCTGCCGTCGGTATAGACGTGCAACAGCGCACTCGCCTGATTGAGAAAGGTCGCCGTGAATGAGATGCCGAAGGTGACGGGCATCACCGCAAAGCCCTTCTTGAGCGCCGCATGTTCTTGATTGAAAGCTTCGACGCGGCGACGTAGAGCGCCGAGATCGAATGCCTCGTCGAGCTCACGCCAGCAGCGCTGGATGCTCACGGTCGCCGCTGATTGGCCATAGGGAAAGAAGTCGCTCTCGTGCAGCAAATTCTTCTCTTGCACTTCTTCGCGAGCCAGCCCCAGGGCTTCAGCAGCATGGGTGAGCGCCGATTCGATCACGAACATACCCTGCGGCCCGCCGAATCCACGAAAGGCCGTAGCCGGTGGAATATTGGTCCGGCAGGGCGCCCCCCAGACGCGCACATGGGGGATGTCGTAGCTATTGGTCGAATGAAAAAGCGTGCGTCCCAAAACCGCCAGGCTCAAATCACATGCCGCACCTGAGTTCTGAAAAAAGCGTGCTTCAAAAGCCTGGATGAGGCCGTCTTTATCGACGCCAATTTTATAATCCGCACGGTAGGCGTGCCGCTTGCCGGTCATCAGCAAATCCTCGGCCCGCGACAGCACGATCTCAACCGGCCGCCCGGTCTTCCACGCCCCCAAAGCGGCAAAGCAAGCCCACGGCGTGGCCTGATCCTCCTTGCCGCCAAAACCACCGCCCAAGCGCTTGACGTCGACTTCGACCTGGTGCTCCTCGATGCCGAGCACGCTGGCGGTGATTTTCTGCACCTGATAGGGCCCTTGGGTCGATGACGCGATGCACATCGCACCGCTTTCCTCGGGTGTTGCTCGCGAGCGTTGGGTCTCCAAATAGACGTGTTCCTGGCCAGCCAGCTCGACTTCACCGGCCACCACTTTGAAACAGCCGTTCCAGGCCTTGTCGACATCGCCCCGCTCGAGACTCATCGGCTCGGCGATCAGCTCGCCACGGGCATGAGCCAGCTTGGGATCGACGATCACCTCGAGCGGCTCGATCGCCAATTCGATCGCTTCGAGGGCGTGGCGCGCCAGCAGCGCTTCCTCGGCCACCACCAGAGCCACTGGTTGGCCTTGATAATGGACTTCATCGACAGCCAGAAGAGGCTCGTCCGGAATCACCGAGCCGACTTGATTTTCGCCCGGGATGTCGGCCGCCACCAGCACCGCAACGACGCCCGGCACTTCGAGCGCCGCCGCGATGTCGAGTTTGGTGATGCGCCCGTGGGCCAGCGGCGAAGGCAGCACTGCCGCAAAGAGAAGTCCCTCTGGCCGCGGCTCATCGTCGACGTAGCGCGAGCGCCCGCGCACATGCGCTTCGGCGTCCAGATGGTCCAGGTCCTGGCTCATGACCATCCCCGGCACCGATAGGGGCCTGCAACCGGGGGGGCAGCAACCGGCAAGACGATCGGCGAAGTCTGTTGAGTGAATTGCATTTCAGCCTCAATGCTATCAACCCTGACCGGCGCAGACCCATCTCCGCTGAAAAAGCCGCCTGCCGTGACCGCGTGCCTAGCAGCCCGTGGTAAAAGTCTCACCGCGCTGCGAGCACGCCTTTTCCGCCGAATCTTCGTTGGAAACTTCGGCGATTCCCGAATCGCCTGCGATTTTCACGCCTCGATTCGACGAAAAATTCGCAGCTCTCGCCAGCGGCAGACTTCACCACGGGCTGCTAGACGATGCAAAGGCTCATAAGGCGCTCGGCGCTGCAACGCTCACGTCGTCGAGCTTCAAGCCGTCACAGGGCAGTTTCAAAGATCTTCAAGATCTTTGAAAGCCCACGCGCAGGAGGCCCTTCGCTCGCCGGCCGGTGAGCTCTTTACCGAGCCACCGTTCGGAGCATCTCCCCTGCATCGAAGAAATCAGGGAAGAGCTTGGTGAAATGTGCGAGCAGCAGATTGCGCACCAAAAGCCTCTTATAGTCCGCCGAGCCACGAACATCGCTGATCGGGGCGATCTCTTCCTGCGCCAGCGATAGCGCTGAGGCGAGGGTCTCCAGATTCAGATCCTGGCCGATGAGCGCGGCAGAAGTCCGCCTCAAATAAAGCGGCACTGGCGCCACACCACCCACAGCGAGACGCGCTTGCTCGATCACACCACCCGCAACTCGCAGCCGTACCGCGCTATTCACGGTCGCGATATCGAGCCAACGTCGTTTCGAGACTTTTTCGAAGTCGGCTCGGTCCAGCTCGTCGAGATCTGGGATGCGGACCTCCACCAGGATCTCAGACGGCCGCCTATCGAGCTGCTTATAGCCGAGATAGAGATCCTCGAGCGGCAGCTGCCGGCGCGCGTCACCATGCGCGGGTCCGCCATCGCCAGCACGACTCCCGCCCCGAGCGGCTCCGTGATCTTCGAAAATAGCCACCGCCCCCAGGGCGAGCATCAAGACGCTCAAATCTCCGATCGGTGAAGCGTTGATCAGGTTGCCGCCCAAGGTCGAGCGGGTGCGGATCTGCCAGGAGGCGATCAGATCCATGAATTCTTCGATGGCTGGAATCCGAGTGCGTAGAAGCTGGCTCTGCGCCAAATCCTCGAAGCGAGTCAGCGCGCCGATGCGGATTACGCCGTTCTCGAGGTCGATGCTGCGCAGGTCGCGACGCGCTGGTAGCCAACGCTCGAGGGATGTGACCTCTAGCAGCGGCAATTCTTCGCCGCGCTGCACATAGAGATCCGTGCCGCCAGCTACGACTGGCCCCGCCGCGATCGGCGATGCTGTCGGGGAAAGCGAATTTTCAGCTGTCACGGCCCGCAGACGATCGGGAATGGCGAGAAAATAGTCCGGCAGCTCACCCGCCGCGACCATGCCATCGACGCCCTGGGCCGACTCGAGGGATTCGAATGCCACCGTCGAGGCGTCGCGCAACGAACGATAGCCCGTGCACCGGCAGAGGTGGCCCGAAAGGGCCCGGTCGACCTGCCTCGGCAGCTCCTCCGGATCCGCAGCAGGAGGTGGGCCGTCCATCAGCCGACCCATGAGCGAGACGACGATGCCCGGTGTGCAGAAGCCGCATTGGCTGGCACCGGCATCGACGATCTCTTTTTGCACGGTATTGGTCGGTCGCGAATTCGTCTGGCCGGTATTCGACTGACACCCATCGAGGCCCTCGATCGTCACCAGATGCTTCGCTTCGGCTTCCGCCAAGGGCATCATGCAGGACGTCATCGGGGCATAGCGCACGCTTCCCGATTCGTCGAGCTCACCGACCAAGACCACGCAGGCGCCGCAATCGCCTTCTTTGCAACCCTCTTTGGTACCGGTCAGACGTCGATGGCGGCGAATAAAGTCGAGCACCGTCAGACCGCTGGGCGCCGCGGCCGGTGCGATCTCAACATCAGCTCGATTCAGGACACATCGGATCGGTGTCGATCTCATTTTCCCATCGTAACAGTCAGGCAAACGCTCAGGTCGGCTCAATGCGTTGATGAATTGATATCGACTTTGATGCCGACGACGATTGACTTTCGCGCAAACTGGACATTAGCCTAATCGTGTTTTCGCATAAGCTCCGCTGCCAATCGGCGCGGGCGCGTCCCGACCGGCCGATTCCTATTCTTCCCGCCCAGGCAGTGATCCGCGAGGCCTTCCATGTCCCAAGATTTTTTCCGGAGCGCTGAAGCGCTCGATATCAACCAGCTAGAAGCCGTGACCCAAGCGGCGTTGGAGCTACCGAGCTTCCGCGGCTTCGAGCCCGGTCATCGACTACGCCTCGCGCTCCTGCGCGAGCACTTGCCCTCTGCCGAGGATCTGCAGGCCCTGGACGACGCCCGAGTCGGCTCGGTGGTCGTCGAAGGCGGCCTCGAAGCCGATGCTAGCGCCTTCACTGAGTTGCGTCGGCTCTTCGCTGGCGTCGGTGAAAGCGTCGGCAAGGTCGGCATGCTGGCCGCTTTTGCCGAGCTTTTTGCCGAGCCGGAGAATCTCGATCCCGATGAATTGCAAGTCATGCTGCGCCAGGGCGAGGTTCTTGCCGGCTGCTTCTCCGCCGAGGCCCCGACGCTCAGGCGGCGGATTTTTGCCCGGGTGATCAAAGGATTCGAGCTACCGATCGATATCACCGATAGCGGGCGCGACTTCAAGCTCGAGCACCGCGACAATCAGACGCTGCATGCCGAGGGTGGCCCCGGCGGCGGCCGCTCTCCGGAGTCCTTTCGTGGCCAAACGAGCGTCTCCGCGGTCGAAGCGGTGACGAAAATGGAAGAGCTGGCCGGTGATGCGGCCGATGAGGTCACCTGGCGAGCACAACCGGTCAGAGGCGGCCGGCAGCCCCTGGAGATCACTGAGGGCCGGGAAATACTCTCGACTATCGTCGAGCTAGCGCCGAAGGCAGATGCCTACCGCCTCGAGATTCAACTCGCACTCGACCGCCTCGGGGACCTCGAGGCCATG
>JAOBYG010167754.1:0-18214 GCA_025403545.1 Epizoanthus stellaris
TGTTCTTATTTTGTTCTTATTTTTCGGGCAAACTCAGCCTCAATGTTCTTATTAAGTTTGTTCTTAATAAAAAAAAAGAGTGTAGTATTTTCAGACCACAGCTAGCAGTGAGGTAATTAGCCAAGTCCTTAAAACTTCTTGACAAGAAGCCAAAATAAGTAAGGTTAAGATAAGGACTTAGGCCAATACTAATATTTAAACTACAAAGAAACATTAACTTACGTCACAAGAATCACACAACTTTAAATAACAGCATTGTTCTCAAGTTCATAACATATATATATATACTGCAATTTGTTACAAACACTTAACTTAACTACACTGAAAGGTCAGCTGCTTTTTAAAAAAATCGAATAAAAACCAAGATAACAAGAATGACATATCTGTGTAATTACTGCTTTATGTTAGGTCCCTTCCAAAAAGTTAAAATTTTCCTACATAATTCCGCTGGGTTTTTTATTCTAACGGAGGGTTTCCAAGCAGCGAACATCAACATGTTCGCACGTGCAAGCCTACGAAAAGAAGGCGGTCAAAATGTCAACAAAACCGGTAAACATGGTTCACCAAAAAACAAGACCGAAGTATTTCATATATTTAAAAGTCTCTGTTCCTAGTGATAAAAGTCATTCAAAGTGACACCGCGAAGGCATTCTTGCGGTTGTAATGACACTTCGCACTAACACTTGTGGCTCATTCCGTGGGAAAATATCTCACAGGTAAGGTCACTATGATATTATCCCACAAACTTCCGGAGCCGAGGGCGAAAAGTGAACAACCTGTCAAACTGATCCGAGAGACTTAGAGTTATTATAATTTAGTGTTGGTGTACAATACACAACAGGATGTGCCCTAACAAAACAACAGGTTCAAGGGTGGAAATCAAACGGCCCGGCACGTTCGGCAACCAGTTCACCAAAGAAGTGAACCACGCGTCCTTTTAAAATATACCGCGGCCTTTTACCGTTCCGACGCTAACACATTGCCGCTTGTCATTTGATGGCGGGCACCTCGGATTATCGGGCTCTTCAGCCGACCGTTGGAAAGCCGAAAGCACGTTTATTTATACTCTGTGGTCAAAATTAGTGGCAATTAAGAGACAGGAGTTGATAATTTTATCCTGATGTGTTTAATAAATCTCATTCTATTGTCTCTTACAAAATACCGGTGATAATGCTCCGTAAACTGCGGTCGGATTGTGGCCGTGTTTTTACTTCTCATTTAATTGATTTGTAAATAGTTGTATGAATACTCACATCATACTCTGGATCTCACTCTGAAACCATAGCTTTGGTGCAGTTTTTGCTCCCACGGTAACTGGGCTTGGTGATGGAGTTGGCGGACTTGTAATTTCAGCACTCGCTAGCTGCCAAGAAAAAAAACGGAAGCCAGGATGTTAGCATTAGAATTGCCTGAATATTAGCGATTAGTGTTTAAAGCACTTTATCAAATAGCACTGCAATATCTCTTAAACAATTTGAACTAATTTTCTTGCCGGAGCATTTTATTTTACTGTAATTCAATAGCCCACACACTTCATAACACTATACTACCTCACACATACTACTGAATTAGTATCCAACATGGCGGACGTGCTTTGATCAAGAAATCGTCAACACTTCAAACAAAATAAGTTACCCTGCTTTCAGAGACAATACTGGAGGGATTTATATCCCTCGATTTCTCACTTTTCTTGCTCTTCGACTTTGATTTGGTCATCCTACAAGCTTTATATTCCTTGAACTAGACTATAAATTCGTTCGCACACAAGTACCGACACGACACGACGTGGACCGAGCGAAGGAACCAACTACCGGAAGCGGAGGCGAATTCAATAGCCCATAATAGAAGCAGTAAAAGCGCGCGAAAATGTGTAACCAATCAGACAGGCACTATATTTTTTAAACTATTTTGATTACACTGTACGCAAATATAAATATTATAATTTACAACTCAACAGAACCATACGCCAGAGGAGGAAGGCAAGTAACCATGAATGTTATGATGTTGTTAAAACTTTTGGCGCTAATACAGGAAAATCTATGTGTTGTAGCTATAGTGCGCACAACAAAAATACAATAACATCCTTGATGCGATCATTTCCTACTTTTTATGTGACGCACGCTCAAAGTTATTTTTGACACTTAAGTCAAAGTCACAAGACAAACGTAACTTGTGAGGCTGAAAGAGGTTACGTGCCCTCGGGGGGAACTCGGCTCTGAGTTTAGTTATCAACTGTCTTAATTGATATTCTTTTCGATATCTTGCACGCAAAATCGAGTTCGAAGCAACAGGCTTTTTGATTTCAGGCTTCAAGTCGACTGTTGTTGGTATTTTACCCACGTGGCCGATGTCCTTTACTAATTGGTGAATTTTCCCATATGAGCACGCTTCAGGATGTCATCAAACAATGATTCCGTGAAGCATGGAAACCACAGGAATGCTCGAGAAATCACAAGAAAGCTCAACGGAATGTTGGATTGAGTCCTCCGATTGGAGGAATGCCAAGGGGGGCGGGGAAGTGGTGTTATAACTGGCTGCTATTGGCTTTCACCGTGTACTTCCTAAAACGCAAACAAGTAGGGAACAACAGACGTCAAATCGATCTCTGACAAAAGCCCGAGGGGAGTGGTTGGCCAAAAGCATTTCATTTTATTTCACTATCCGGTTGTGATCCAAACTTGCCGCACTGATTCTGGTGGCCAGCTATTGTGGTTTACACATTGGAGAGCCATGACCACTGCCACAGAAAACCCGGGACCACGAAAAATTAAAGGAGAGAGATCGCTTATTGAAGCGCTCGCTGAATACCCAGGCGAATTAGTGAAGACCGATTCGCCAAACTTTGTTTGTAGTGTATTGCCATCTCACTGGCGATGCAACAAAACGCTTCCAGTGGCCTTCAAAGTGGTGGCACTTGGGGACGTTGCTGACGGAGTGCTTGTAACAATCGCCGCTGGCAACGATGAAAATTTCTCAGCTGAGCTCCGAAATTCTACAGCTCTGATGAAAAATCAAGTTGCTCGATTCAATGACTTGAGATTTGTTGGTCGCAGCGGAAGAGGTAGACGAACATTTTCACTACAGACATTTTTGCTCGTTTACGTTTGCTTTATATGCACTTGTAATGATTTTATTGGGTATAATATACATTATAATATCATACAGAAAATTGGAAACCCTTCAAATGTTCTCACACTGGTAGCTCCAGGAAGCCCTTAAAATGTCTGTAGTTCCAAACACCGAGGAGTTTCTGAAAGTTTTGCTGACTGTTTTGTTTTACTTTTATTCCACCTGTACGCAGGGAAAACGTTGACTCTGACGATAACAGTGAAAACAGATCCTCCTCAAGTTGCAACATATTGCCGAGCGATTAAAGTGACCGTTGATGGCCCTCGTGAGCCAAGACGTAAGTAGAAGTTTTCCCAACTTTACCCTCATTTTTATATATTTGGTAAGTGAATTTGTGGTTTCTTTTTCAATACGGTTCAAGGCAGATGGATATTTTTCACAAGTCTCGACCCAAAATAGAACTAATTTATTGCTATAATCTGTGGTAAGTAACAGTGAAGAAGTGAGTTCCACATTTTGATTTTCTGCGACAGCTTGTAAACTAAAATTTTGTGAGAGTAAAGAAAAAAATTAGATTTCGATGTTGATTTGATTTGTAGAATTAATGTGAAATCGCCCGATAAATATCTCCTCTTACAAAGAAGCTTAAAACAGAATTAGCATTTATTACTCAAACCCTAATAGTTTCTTGAGAAGCTTCGTGTTTTCCCACAGTGGTCTGACTTTGAGGAAAGTATTAAAATTTCAACCTGATAAATTTTGCGGGTTAATTTTGAGTAGTCCATCTGTGGATGCACAGCTATCTTGTTTAGATTCGTGAATTCTTTCTGCTTTACCACAAATAAACACAAGCAATGTTTAGGTAAATAAAGCTATACCCTTCCATTCATTTCCATGAAAGCCACGCTTAGCGGGTAATCATTTAGGCGATACGCGGGTAGATAATTAATATTTAATGATAAATTAATGATTCATAAAACACCTTGAGCCCATTGGTTGGAGGAATAATTGAGTTTATTATGGGAAGTCTCCAAGAATCCATACAATACAGGTGCAGGTGAAAGCAGGTGCTTCAGATATGCAGGCTTTCACCTGTCAAGAAAAGCTCTTAGAAATGCATTTGTTAATTTAATAGCACTTCCATTTTATTTGATCATTGCTAATAAATCTGATAAAAAGCACTGGCTCAAAACAACTGTCAGCTCAAATCCATTTCTTGTAAAAGAATTTTTTTTTCTTTGTTGGTGAATCACAAGAGGTACCATCACTACAAAACCTTACATAATTTTTTAGAGGAATTTTCTGAAGGACAATACATTTAACTACAGACCAGTGAACATATGGACACAGAATATTCATTAGTTTATAGATTTACCTGATATAACACAATATGCAAAATCAAATTTTCCAATTTTCTCTCTGGTTAATATTTTCACTAATTGAAATCTTAGTTTTATTTACTATGCCATTATTTGATTGGATTTTTCAAAAATGTTTGTAATTTGCAACTTCATTCCTTGGTGGAATTTGTAATTGGTTTTCTGAAGAACAAAACAAGGTTCAATTAACAATATTACTCCAGAAACTAGAGAAATGTCAGAAATGAAAGGTAAGATGATAAAAGTCTGGTGTACCCCCTATTGGCACTATTGACTCAATTAGTACTGTGAACACAGAAATGAAAATTTGTTATTCAGCTTTACAGACTTGGTCAAATGCTGTAAACAAAAATTAACTAACCAAGTTCTGAATGTAATGTTTGAGAATTTGAGAACACTTTTGAGGTTATACAAGAGGTTACAACAATGATTCCAGTCACTCATGGAAAGAAAAGAAATGCATTTTTGTTCTAGGAATTAAGAATTATTAAACACTGCAGTAAGAACATGAGCTTACAAAATAATGTCACAGTGATTGATGATAACAAAATTGAATTCACTGTTGGAGATTGATTTAAATATTTTATTATTTTCCCTTGCTGTTCACAGAATATTTTACATGAAATAACCATCTGTTCAGAATTTTTGAAAAGTGAGCTTATTTTTTACTAGATATTTCCCAACAAAATCTTGTAAAGGAAAATCAAATTTCTTATCTTTTCCTCACCATATAAAGTTAGGAAACCTCACTATCACACAAGTCTCATTTTGGTTTAAGATCTTTGCTTCAAAAAGTAATATGTGGTTTTATTTTTGGGAGAGTTAAGTAAGAGTAAGAAAGAGATTTGTTCTTTAATTTAAACCACACATATATCACTCGGTGTTGACCCTCTCAGACATCTAAACTAGCTAGGCCAAACTTCACCCTAAAAACCACAAAATACTGTAATTCTTGTTGCATAGGCTCAGGGTTTATTGAAAATATAAGAAACTTTCCAAGAGGTTAAGCTCCTTTAACCCCTTGAAACCACTGTTTCTGCATGTTCTGTGATCATAAACCTCAGTTTCAATGTGTTTCTTTAATACTATAAATTGATATTTGCTTATGGTTTTGAGTTTGAAAACATTACATCCCAAAACTTCGCTACTCCCCCACTGTATGTTCTTTGGTTTTCAAACGAAAGATGTGAATATAATTGTTGTTGTTTTGAAACAGTAGTTACATCCATCTTGTGAATTATATAAGTATATTTAGATTTCTACCAAAATGTCAAGGCAAAATGAGTAAGTGAGACTTTTAAATGTCAAATTTGATCTTCGACAACTGTAGGAAAAAATTGAAACCAATTGAAATTTCTGATACACCTGCTACAGAATCTTTATAGTAATTGTTTTCTCAACACAAAAGCTTTTTGAAAACTTATTACAGACTTTTTAGAAAAAATTACAGATCGAGTTAAATTAAGATAAAATTGGGTGATTTAGTTTTTATATTTCATCTACAAACCCTATACTACTGACATTATTATATTTTGTGTTATAAAGTTAATGTCATCTAAATGTAAAATTTTAAATACTTAGCTGGAAGAACAATTTCTGTGCTGTTTTCTACTACCTGCCTTAAATGTAAAAAATTTATGTTATTCGACAGTTCTTATTTGCATTGGTTTAATCACATGCTGTGTCATAACATAAACATTCATCATGTGCTGAGAGTTTCAATCATGAGCTTCATGTACAGTACATAACTGTCCCAAATTTAGTATTGCAGAATTCAGCTTTCTATGAACTCTTCTTGTTCATGCAGATTTTCCAAGAAACATCTCTCTATGATATACAACTGTCCAATTAGAAACTGCTGGTTATACTGCAAGCAATCTCAGTATAGGCTTAAACAATAAAGTTTTGGTGTTTTATACTGAGACACAGGTACCAGCAGTTGAGCATAGTTGTTTATGATATAAAGGATATTTTTGACACTATTGAAACATCCATTTTGGGCATTGTAAAAGTCAAGATTTCCTAGCCATTAACAATGAACTCCCATCAAATCAAAGTAGTAAGAATTGGATGAAATTTGACAATTCGTATTCCTTTGTTTGCATTGGACAGGGAAGCAATTGGAATGTGCAAAATTGGTTGATTAAAAATCAGCCTAATCCATAAGCAAAATGTCAGAAATAATTAATACTGTGTGACTATTGGAACAGCTGTCTTTCCTGGGCATTTTTAAGACTACTCCCTGTTTTGAACTAGACACATTTCAAAGGAATTTCACTCAAGCTAACATTCTTAACAAAATAAGAACTAAAAAGGTTCCTTTCTTAAGTGACATATTTGAGAAAATGTACACAAGTAGCTAGTGTACATGTAGAACAATCATATATATATATATATATGATCAATCATATATATATATATATATATATATATATATATATACTCAATCATATATATATATATATATATATAGCAAGAAGACCATATACAAGGTGAAAGCAATACAGGTACTATCAATCACATTCCATCTTGAAGAAGAATTTTGTGTAAGAGTATATTGTGTTGTACATCAATGTAGGAATAAATAAATTCTCTAATTAATAATTATGTTGCTAAAGCCAAGATATATACGTTATTTTAAAACAGCTCAGTATAGTGCTGAACTTGAAGTTGTTAAATACTTATTCAAAAGCGTCAGAACAATATAGAATTTTAAACTAAACACCAACTTTTTACTAAAATCAAAGATTTTGGAAGGCACAAAGGCAATAATTCTCCATCAGTCATTTGATGGTGGACTCATGCTCAATGGCCTGAAATTACAAATCTTTGATTCTTTAGGGCACAGAACACGTTCTGATGACCGTGAACAGCCTCATGGATTTGAACAATTTGCATTCTCAGAACGACTGTCCGAGCTTGGTCTTGACACTCTTCGACGTTCCATGAGGGACAATAACTTCCAGCCATTTACTGAACTGCATGCCACAACCCTGCAGCCAATGAAACTACCTCCTGATGCAACATCAGCATTCAGTGCTCTTGGACCAGGTAAGTAAATCTAGTAAATATGCTAGAATCAGAATTGGCTTGGCACAAAATTAAACTCAGATACAATTCAACTTAAACTAGATTTTTCCATGTTTCACAGTGGGCCAACCTTAGTTTATGCTGCACAGGAATTTGTATATATTTAGACACATGTTTTTAACATGCAGTATTTGGTCAAGCAAAAACCAATACACATGCACAGTTATACTAGTTAGTGTGTGAATGAAGTATCTTTATGACTGGCGTATGTACTATGCTTAAAATGCTTTTATTCCCATGCTAAAGGAGGTAACTTCAGTTGCTCATTAGTAAACAGGTAAACTATATATAATATAAAGACAGATTATACATAGCAGTTCATCGTCCAGAACACTTTAGAACAAAAATAAGGATGTTAACAGCAGTTTTTTGTTTTTTCTTTGTAAGCTATATCATCAAGGCCGTCTATAGCTATGGGCATTATAGTTAATCAGTCTATGCACACTACAGTGGTAATTAGTTTCGAATATTCGCTCAACTTGAGAAATATTTTGCAAAAGAGGATCTTCTTTGTTTGTAAATTCCATTCTTGTATTTATCATTCTTCGACTTCCTTGAACTGCTTCACGAGACGTGAAGTAAACAGCTCAAACACAAGGTCTGACAGATTTAAAGGGGTCGATTGTGAGAATCAACTGCAATTTTAAAACAATTTCATCCTGGCAAGTGGCAGTATTAATACCAGTGTGAAAATTGGCAAACAAATTAAACATCACACGTATTCTCCCGACTTGATTAGCGCGCAAACCTTGCTACCGATGCGTAACCTGAAATAACTTTCATTCTCAACAGTCTCCCTAGCACTCGACAATAAAACGAATATTTTCCTCTGCGGAGGCAGCGAGTTGCGTAGCTGCAGTGTTTCCTGGAAGGACGCTCTATACACTCACTTTCTTATTATTGCGTGCAGAGCCTGACCACGCTTTCACCTCCGTTACAGCTCAACAAAATGCCTTTTAGCTTAAACAACAGGAAAAGACAGCGCGTACGTGCGTGCGTGAGGTGTTGATTTATTATTATAAAATACTCGATCTGGAGAACTGAAGACGCCAGTAGTATTAAAGAAAATACATACTATCCAGCGAACTATTTCAAGGATATTAGATACTGATGTGTTAAAATCCGACATTTGAATTTAATTTGACATAGTCTTTGACCGGAATTTTATTTTTCGTTAAGTCGATGTTGTAACCTTTATCTAAAAACAACTTGAAGATTCATGAACCAAGTGGAAAACAACGTTAATATCACCACTTATCTGTATTCAACAGATTCTGAATTAAGCCCTTGGCCCTTGGCGATGGAAAGTGCGCGAGATTGCGCGATCAGCTAAGCTAAGAGCAGTGGTCTATTGTTAAACGTACTTTGACCGTAGCATATATGGGTTTGGCTTCATCAAAAGTTATGGAGTCGGTTTCATTGTAGTTCTGTTTGGATTTCTTTGTGTGTGAAAGCAAAGTAATGCGAAATCATAGTTTCCACTTGAAACTACCTGAACACTAAAAATAAATCCAAACTTTATAGCCGATTCACGAGCCATTTATAGCGGTACCAATATCGTTTTAACGCTTGACCTTCGGCTCTGTATCTTGACCAAACATTTACACCTGTAGAGGAAAATACTGTTATATAATATTAACAACCGAACAAATAATAATATGGGCCTTCTCCGCCCCCTTTCTTCAAGAACTACAAAAGTAATCATCTCAATTGGTGTAGTCACGTTTAGCCCTGATAAATACTTTCTCTGAACTGACCGAGCTGTTTGTTTGCTCGATCAAAACGTGGCAAATATTGTAATAAGTGACCTCCAATGAGTCGTGACCAGAGGCAGAACCAACTGACAAAGCAATAAATCAAATCCAATGCCTGCACCAAGAAGAAATCGCCATGTAAATACCAAAATAGAGCGTCCGCCGAGCGATAACATAGCCGGCCTTATAAATACCTTTTGAAATAATCTGTACGAGAGCAAAACAATTCTGGTATTAAGTTTTGCAGTTAATATGTTATATGTTCTGCAAGACTGCAGCCAAACGCTGAACATGAGGAGAGATCGTTCATTATCATAAGCCAACAGGCCAGCGCAACTCAGAGCGGCGTGCACGTGCGAGCTGCTCGCAAGTTTCGGCGCCAAGCAGTATAAAATCCGGCCATTTTGGCGCCAAATATTCAATGAATTAGAGAAAGGAGCGCAGATCTTCATACCAACAGTTTTGTCAGTAATAAACAGGGTTCAGTTGAGTACAATTCAACTTGATATTTTCGTGGGCCTTTCACTTTCAGCAAACAAACAACCTGAACCAATATTTGCAAACAGAACTTTCTGAGTGAGAAGTCTAACTCGGTAACTGGCAATGTACACGTTTCTTGCAAAGCAGTTCTGCTCAACGCGTAGTGGGAATGGCTCAAAATAGTCTTTGCCTTTGGGGTCTGAGATCATCAAACGCTTTTTTCAACAGCCATGGCCCATGTACCAAGAAAACAACGGTATATTTATTCGATTAGAAATATTGGACCAACTCAGCTTCAACTTCAGTTCTCAATACCAATACAATAACACTAGTATTCTGTGCTGGTTGTGATATATGCACATGTGTGTGTCAGTGTTTTGATCAATCCCTATTTAAATTATTGACAAACGTAACATTACTTAAGATGAGCGTTCTATGCACTTCCTTTATCTATTCCGCGTACTCGATATATTAATACGTCTAATAACGTAAATATACGTCATTTTTTAGTACTTTTACGTTGCTGAAGATTGTTTTTGCGGTAATTTGGTGATACGTGCTGAAAGGCCGTACCAAAAAATTGATTGAGTATTCTAAGTACTAGAATGGTTTATCGCACACGGAGAAGCTTGTTCCTTTCTCTACATCTGGAAAATAATTACGACTGTCATTGTTATTACATCTGTGTGTGATCAGTCTGCTAAGGAGGGTATTGTTTTGGTTAAAAACGTCTTTAGCGAGAGGTTGCTTGCGACCGATTTCTCAATATTGGAGTCCCCGGATTGGAGTGTCTACTTCACAAGACGACGCGTATCAGATTTGTCACGAAAAGGGTACCTTGTTATTTGCGGTTTCCTTGCCTTTTAAGAAGATAATTTGTGGTTAAACGATTCATTATTTTTTACAGAATGATCGGATAGTCTTAAGTTTAAACCACGATCCTTAAACTGCTCAGTGCTACTGAACTATATTACTTCAGTGTCGGAGCTGCGTTTGTTTAATGAGGACAATATGGAGGGCACGACAACCGTCACAACTCATCGCGTGGTCTGCTTGGAAGACTAATTAACTTTATGTCTGTTTTTGAACTGTTCGTGTGAAACTGGTCTTATTGAAATAAAAGTAACGTGGAATATATAGTAGTTTTTCTTTGTTCAGAAGAAGCAACCCAATCCGAGCAAGAGCGTCGTAAACAAGTTCAGTCCACTTTAGTTATTATAACTGTTTGTGTGGCATTGATATTCACAAACAGGAAAGATTCTTTGGCTGACTTCCGCTTCTTTTTCTTTACAGATTCCAACCAGATTCGATCACCGTCGTGGGGTTTCCACGGCCACGGTTTCCCGGGCTTTTTGCCCGGTCACGCCCCAGCAGAATCCCCGGCTGTCAACCTTACCGTACCCTTGACTGCACTTCAAAACAACCTTCCTCCTCAAAAGCCTCAAGTTAATTTACAAAATACAGGAGGTAGCATGCAAGTTTTGTCACACATTTATTCGGATCCGCGATTTCAATTTCCCTTTCGGACATCAAACACTACGTCGGGTACTCCTACGAGTGCTGTTACTACAGGCAATGGCTTAACGCCGTCTATGAACCCCATGGGGGTGTGCGCACCGACACAACCCATAGAATCTTCGCATGCCATGCTGTCAAATGCTTGTCAGCCGTTGAACCCTTCAGCTAATCATACCGTGATGAATAACTCGTATATGAACAACGCCGCCCTGAATAACGGAGTTGTTAATAATGGACTGACCTTCCGACCCCAGCCGTTTATTCCGCAGCCCGCCATGACCACGCCCAAGGTAAATATGCAGTTCACTCCAACAACTTCCACTTCAATGCTGGGACATGCGCTAACACCACAATACACAACTTGTGCCTCCTTTCCAGTACCAAAAGCAATGCCACTGATGAGTCAGAATGCGGGCGTCATTGGACCAGCCACTCCCAGATTTCCAATGGCTTCTTGCATGAGCACAGCTGGTGAGACTATAGTGCTAAGTTCGGTTGGCCCCTTTCATGCACCTTCAATAACCGATATGCAAGGAATGATGACGATTAAGCAGGAGCCAATCGCTACAGGTATTGGGACCTTGAATCATCACCAGGGCGGGCTTGATGTGAATTCAAATGGTACTGCAGATTCGCCCTTATTAGAAAGAAACGGCACTTCCACACCGAAAGGAGTTTGGAGACCTTACTAGTTAAGTGTATATGTTTCAGTGCCACACCAGTTGCCTCGTAGAAGTATTTCAAATGAAGTTAAACGGCTGAAGAAAGTATCGACCAATAAATTGGTTGAATGTCAACGTTGTTTATTTGTTTGGGACTTTATAGACCGTCTTAATACGCATATACTGCGAGTGTTCTTTATGAACGCCTATGACGAGATGACGAACAGAAACTGACAAGATTCTGCCGTTGGATATACTCTGCTGTAACCGCCCTTTCATTGTCTCACCATCGGGAATTTGTGACATTGGCCTGTTTTTCCCATCACTAAATAACACATTGAGGAGTTAATTTCTCAGTGATTTAGTTCAGAAACATAGCCTTTAGTTATTTGACGAGCGTGTATTAATATGCACTAACCCCTGACATGTTCATAAAACTGTCAAGACCATGTACGCTATCAATTCAAGAATATGCGACAAGTTTGCGTTTGAGTTTGTTACATTTTACAGCGGAGAAGGTAATGTTTTGGGGCGATACTTTAATCTCCTTCGCAAATCACAACGAAATAAGTCAGTAAAGGAAGTACGAATGTATAAGATATATAGTAATAGAATAATTAGAACGTTGTCTGCAAACAGAGTTGTAAATATACAGAAAATCATTGAGAGGGTGCTCAGATCATCTACAAGAACTATTTATTATAAAGTATATAAAGACCAATCAGTGTTCGAAATGGCGTCTGCTCATTGATGATGATTCATGATAGTAACAGGCCAGTTTAATGAACAACCACAGGGTACAACAACCACAAGGTATAACAGTCGCACTCATTGTTGCAGGACTTTGTAGAGTCTCGCGTGCTGCCGAGTGGAAGCCATTTCACTGGCACCCACTACGACTATTACAGATCTAAGCGTCTCGGTAAACTGTTGCTGGGTGCCGACCGAACATGCAGCTGTTAACACTCGAGCGACACCTAGTTAGATTTACCGGGCTTAGAGACTGCATGTTTGAACTGAAAAACGTACGGAACAAAATTGAACATCACATATACAGAGAAACATACAAAATATTGACGTTTGTTGGAACTGAATCTATAAACGCTCCATTATATCATCATGTATCTTTGTTGTTAGTTAAAGTCGCCTGTTATTAATGTTAAGTTGTAATACCATTTAATGTAATCATTTTACGGCATTGTAGATTATGCTTTTCTATGGTTTGCATAGTTATCCAAAGCGTAGAGTACGTATGAAGTTGTTTCGAATTCTTTTGACAATAATTAATATTTCTTCATACCAATGCGAAGACGCTAGTTTCGACACTGATCAATTATAAGGCCCTGCTCTGTTCATTTTTATAAATGGACTGCGGCAAATGGCACAAAGACACAGAAAAGTTCAAAACTGGAAATGGTCAGCTAAGTTATTAAGTGCAAGCAGCATGCAAAGCATTGCGCATTTTATTTAAGACAAAGTATTTGAAATTTTATATTGAGAATGCATACATTCCATGCTTGATATTAAAGCCCAGAACTTTTGACGTTGTTGCAATATTTGCTTTTTTAAATATATTTCAAGACAATCAAGGCAACACTTGTCCTCTTGTTGTATGGTTACTTTAGTATTTAATCTTAATTTTAATGATTTTTTATGTGTTTCGTTATATTTATGCTTTGAAACTGCATTAATGAACTCATAAGCAGTTCTATAATACATAAACGTTCAGAGGTGGCTACCAAACTTTAAAGAACTTGAAATCACTAATTTTCAGTATCTTCCCGCGAATGGAAGGTAGAAAAACACAAATACTAAGTACACAAAGATCTTTCAGTTTCCTGCAGATAGTTAGAATGCGCCTCCTGTGTGAATGTGAGCGTGTGTGTCCGTGCGTGTGTGCGTGCGTTAATTTGTGTGTTTTGCGTGTGTATTTGTTTGCGTTTGTGTATGTGTGCGTTAGTTTGTGTGTGTTTGTGCTTCTATGTGTGTTTGTTCTGGTGTGTCCGTGTTTGCTTGTGAGAAAATATATACGAATATGGAAGTGTAATAAATAAAAGTTATCATATATCTGCGTTCTTAGGTACATGGCTGTAGTACAAGTAACTTTTTGATATCTGAATAATTTACCTTTCCTAGTTATAAAGCGATAGTTTTGTGAAACGGAGAAGGTAAAGGAACTATAGCCTCCATAGCAGATGCCTTCGCAGCAGGAATGCCTCGCTCGCAAGCGAATTATTAAAAATAAGACATCTGCTTTGAAGGCTCGGAGAACTATTAAAAGCTGAAGTTACCATAAAGTATTATTGTAATCACGGAATAAATGCAAGAATGATAATATTTTGGAACTTTAAACTAAATGGGTTTCCATATCACCCATATGAACAATATGTCATGCTATATATTTTATTTTAAAAAGAGTTTTATATATTTTGGAGTCTGAAATGAATTCAAGAACTAGGAAAAATAACAGGAACGAGTGGAAAATGGATGTGGACGATATCTCTGAGTTGGAGAGTTAGTTCTGACGGAGAAATAAAGAGATCACTTTTAGGATGTTTACTGATCGTAGGCGCTCCAACAGCTTCGATCTTCATCTGCGAATGACAACGAATCCGACTACTGACGTAGTACATTGTGTGAGTGTTGTTACAGGGCAAAGTTATGCTTTCGGTTTAGAGTTTCTTAAGAGGAGCAAGAAAACAATACCGCACGTAAACTAACTGCGTTACTAAAGCCAGTGTTGCTGCATGCTCAGTTGAGCAGATACCTCGGTTCAATTTGTACGCGGCGTACGTGAAGGCACGCAGCGCCACAGGAAGACAGTCTTCGGTTAAGTCATCCAGGAAGTGAGCAACGTTGTCCTTTGAAAGAAGGGAAATGCTGCGCTTTAACTGCCCACTCGCAGCAGTTCTTTGCAGTTCCTTAAGCAGTCTTTGGCAGCTGACGTGGGTGTTATTTATGAATGAAAATTAAGAGAAAACTAACATGTCATGGCGCACGTTGAGTTTTTAAAACACGCCCTTCGCCCCCTCAGTTCCGTAAGAACCAAGGTCACACTAAAGTATACCCCGTAGTTTATCGTCAAATAAATTAGTTCAAATCCGAGTAAAAAGGCAGTGGCACGAAAATTGTCTAAAACAGTCGCTGTTCGTTTAAAAAGAATGTAGTGTTATTATATTACTACAAGAAATGGAATGTTTCGCTCTGTTTAATGCGTGGTGAAAAGCAAAATCGCCGCATGGAATGCTGAAGAGTGAAGCCGCTGGGTAGAGCCTTGAATGAATCGGAGAAGTAAGTACATCACGTTTAGCCTTTAATACGAGTCCAAATGTCTTGATTGTGTTTCAATTGAGATTTAGTGAATTCGCTGCTACTGGGTGGGAAAAAGGTCTTGATTTCGCTTATCAAAACTATTCTAGATTATTGATAGAGTCAAACGTTTTCAACGGAAAAGTTGGTGTTTATCACTTTATCCTGATCATTTTTGCGTCAACATACCCTGCCAACAGATATATCAGTCCCCCTCGCATCTCCATAAAATCCATAAAGAAATTTTCCGCTCGAAGGGTAGTTATAGCAGCAGTCTAGAAAGTACGGAAATACTAAACAATAATATAGAAAGTCGCATTAATCTGTCATCAAAGACAAGGCCCATGGATAAGGGAATGTTACTCTTTACTCCGTCGCATTTGATGTGAAAATCAAATAAGCTAACTGCAGAGAATAAAGCAATTTCGATTTGCAATAATCGTATAGAAAAGCGTTGTTGCCACAGCACACTTGTACGAAAGTGAGAGACATTTGGCTGTTTCTCTGACGGATCTCAGTGCGATATTTAACAGAACGCCCGGAAATTTAAAGAGGAATTAATAGACAACACTGATCCAACTTGTTCACACATTAAATTTATTTTAAAAGATCTAGATTTCGTAGTGTTATTTTCAAAACGATTGCAGCCTGCAAACCTTCAATTATCGGATGCACTAAGTTTCTATATGTCTATATTACTGTCAAGTATTGTGTCGATCTTCATAATATAAATAGAATTTCAATAGTAAATTCCTAAATTATTTTTAAATTATTTTTATGGTTAAAACAATGCTGTAAAGTCTAATAATTTCATAATCACTGTGTTATTTTATATATGAATATAGGGTAAAAGTTTGTTTTGAATTGAAAACTTTATCATCAGTGTGTGATGATGACTGAAATCATTCTATAGTCAAAATGTGATGATGACTCTGTAATCGAAAACATTTTGTGTTTGTAAACTTTGAAACTTTTTATTAAAAAATGATCTATATTATTTTATAACTCAATTTGTATATTGTTGTGTGTTGATACTAACTCTAATTGTACTAGTTAAAATACATAATTATAATAAAGTTTCAAACATGATTGCAAACCCCAAATGTACACAGAAGTAATATTCAGTTTGCTGACCAAATCGGGAACATTTCCGATAATACCGTGCATGTGCTCGATAGTGTAAAAGACCAGTGCAGCGGGCTTGGAAGGAATAGATGATGCTATAAGCTTGCTATATATTGGTCCGTCAGAGAGTCAGTTACGAGACGTGGTTAGCATATAATTATTTAATATAAGAATTGATAACAATCTTTCCGCGATGATCGCTTTTTGCTTAGTTCAATTCCGAAATGCCAGAGGGTAATTGCTCTATTTAAAAAACAGTTATAGAAACCCTAAATTGCGCCAAAAGAATCCCGCCTCTTCCTTTGAAAGTGGACTTTTTTTCAAATAGAGTAGGCATCACCATGCTGGTATTACTAAACTTTGAATAGAGAACTTTGCTGTCTTCCTGCCTGATAAGTTTGAATAACGTTGCGCTATAACTGAATGACAACCGCAATGAAAATAAAAGCTTTAATAGTACTGGTAGCTCTGACTAAGCCAGTAATTGATTAAAGAAGTTTCAGTTCTGATCTTACCCCAAACGTCACAATATTAGATGTCTGAAAAAAAACTGGCTGATTAGCACACACTACAAGTACAGGGTTTCCCTCGCTCATTGGTTCGCGTCACGTCCTTCACGATGACCGGCAGAGCGCTCGAAGACGAGAACCGGCTGAACAGGTTCTGGCGGCCAAACTAGCTAGCGGCTAGCGGATCAGTTCAACTTTCAGACTCGACTACAGTCAGTTACAGTATCTCAGATCTGGACTCAGTGTTAACTGATAAACAGTTTAATCTGAGGGTTTACAGAGGTTCGCGCGCGACTTCATGCAGTATCATATCAGTACTCATACACTTCAAACATTACACGGCTTGTAGCGATGTAGGTGGCCCAGGTGACTCTTTAATACAGTGTAAGTGTATTTAAAAGGGAGACTGATGTTCCCCCAAATGCGAAGACCCATAATCCCAGTGCCAAACGCTGTACAATCAACATCCCATATCTCCTAAATGTACTAAAAAGTTTCTCGGCGAGGATCAAGATGACATTTTCATTATGGAAGGTGGCGAGAGTCAATCGTATAATGGCTGAGGAGACTTTCCTCTCGCAGTTTAACTGAGCCTTAAAACAAAGTTCTCCTCATTCCATTTTTTTTAAATTTTCTATCAACCACATCACGGATTTCTTTTAGTCATCCTTGAACTGTAAACCTAATTTTATTTTCGTGTCAACTAAGTCTAACAAGACAGTACAGCACCATTTGCACTACAATGGACGTTTGGTTCGGCTGGGATAAAAGTAAACACAAATAGTAGTCCAAATTTGCTCGGGTATCACTTTTGTCCAAGCCGAACCAAAAATCCAGTGTAGTGTAAATAACATGAGGTTTACATTGTTTCGAAAGGTGAAGGAACGAAAAAAATGACAAGAAGAGCAAATCAAAATTACTAATCAGAAGTCAGAACAGTACCAGTGATTTTATTTTGAGACGAGAGATTTTTATATAAACCTGACTCCTGAGGGTTTTTTTGGTTTTTAAGCTAATTTCAATATTGTGTGTCGGTTAGCCGTTAAGTGTCGGAGGAAATGTAAATCAGTTGCTCGGTTTCTGTTTCGGTTTCGTTGTAGCCATCAGTTCGTCTCGCAATCGACTCTTAAGCGAAAACCCCGTATAAGGTCGTATAAGCTAACGGATATATGTTGCCAATGAACAGGGGCTTGCCATATATCAGATGAGGGGATTCGGTTACGCTTCGTACGTTTGAGCAAATTAACTAATTTATCTACAATGTCTAAGTTCCAGTAGTCATATGGTATTAAATGTTGAATGAGTGATCTCAGTACTCA
>JAOBYG010167755.1:0-10462 GCA_025403545.1 Epizoanthus stellaris
GTATTTGCCCATACAGTTGAGCAGTAATACAGCTTAGTGAATACAAGAGCATTTATAACCGTTATCAGCGTTTGCCTGTCTAGAATGTGCTTTACACGATTTATTTGGCATAAGCTTGCTGTACACTTTGAAACAACATTTGTTACGTGTTCATCGTAACTCAAGCTTGCGTCTAAGGTGACTCCTAAGTCCCTTGCGAACGGCACGGGGAATAAGTTCTTCCCAAGGAAGGCAACACTAAAGTCCTCTGGCACCCGCTTAAGCATCTGTGGTGTTCCCAACAACAGCAGTTTTGTTTTATCCGGATTGATGAGCAAGCTGTTACAGCCGCACCAGGCCGCAATCCTCCCGAGGTCTTCTGTCAACTGCACCGCAGCGACTTCAATGTCCTTGACAGCAAACGACAAATATAACTTGGAGTCGTCCACATATGACTCAAGGGAACACACCCTAGGAACACTTGGTAGATCGTTTATATATATGTTAAATAAAGCTGGTCCTAGGATGGAACCCTGAGGTACGCCGTATGTTACCTTGCGCGGTTCTGACAGTTCACAGCCGATGCGCACTGACTGGCTTCTGTCCGTCAAGTAGCTTCTAAACCAGTCCAGAGCAACTTTAGACAGTCCCAAGGTACGGAGTTTGCCAAGGAGTAGGCCGTGTTGTAAACTGTCGAAAGCTTTGGATAAGTCTAACAAAACCAAAGCTGTCACGTGCTTCCGATCCATGGCATCAAGAATCGTGTCCGACAAAAAGGTGTTTAGTGTTTCCGTTGAATGCATTCTCTTATTCCCACTTTGATGTTCAGTCAGGCATTTCCTGCGAACCATGTATTCATTTAACTGGTTAAGAGCTACACGTTCGCATATCTTGGAAATTGCGGGCAACAGGGAAACTGGGCGGTTGTTATTCGCTGTTTCATGATCTCCTTCCTTCAGGAGCGGGATCACCTCAGATTCTTTCCAAGCTGAGGGGAACACAGATGTTAAGAGAGAACTGTTCACAAGTTCTGTGAGGATGGGAAGCATGGACGGTAAAGAGTCTTTGATCACAGCCATGGTAACTTTGTCCCATCCTGGCGCTTTGTTTGATGGGAACGATAGGACAATCCTGCGTATTTCAGTAGATGACACTGGTTGGAAGTGAAACTCGTCCGTATCATGAACAGCAGTAAACGATGGTTGCTGCAGGAGGGGTAGGTTACTTTCCGAGGCAAGCTTCGTGGACGCTTCCGCCGCACGAGCTCCAACTGATGTAAAGAATTCATTGAACTCATCGGCCAGTACTTTCTTGTCTCTAGTGTAGACCGGTTGTGTTACCTGCTTACGGGGAATACAATTCCGTATAACTTTCCACATGGCATTTTTGCTCTGATTGTTCTGAATTTCACTTTGAACATATGCTCTCTCAGAGGAACGCAGCCTTCTCTTTACTTCCTCGCGGCGCAATCGGTATTCTTCCCAGTCAACATCTTCGCCAGTTTGACTGGCTACCTTGTGTGTTTCGTCTCTCTTACGCATAAGGTCTTTGATCTGTTGGTCAACAAACGGGCTCGGGCGATATCTTATCTTCATCGTCTTCAAGGGCGCATGCTTCTCCAATACCTCAAGAAAGTTGCGATTGAAAAGATCTAGTTTTTCATTAACGTCATCAATTACTGAAATGTCCAGCCACGGGATTTGCGCAAGGTCGTCTACAAGGTTACTAGGTTGGTAGTGCTTATAACTTCTGGTGGTGACATAGGTGGGAGGCGGTTTAGGTAACTTCAAGTTGAGCACAGAATAAATCAGATAATGATCACTGATATGGGTCTCGACCACACCACTCTCGGCGACCAAGGCAGTGTTGGATGTCATAATAACATCAATCAAAGATGTCGATTGAGATGTAACTCGTGTTGGCGAAGTAATAAGCTGCGACATATTTAAACTGGAGCACAGATCTTTCAAGGCGTCCGCCTCTGGTGAGCGTTTCAACATATTACAGTTCAAATCTCCCACAACCAACACTTCTTTACCATGAGTGAGCGCTTGGGAATACTTGTCCATAAAATTGTCTTCAAAGCAAGTAACTGCGGAGTTAGGAGGTCTATAAGTAGCACACAACAAAAACGATTTCAACTTCTTGTGTTGAATTTCCAACCATAACTGATGAAAGCCTGATGGTGAAATTCCGGTGAGATCTTTCAGCACTTTTGTTTTCAGCGATGCGCGCGTATATACACACACGCCTCCCCCTGGTTTCTTCATTCGATCCAGCCTCGATAACTTGTAGCCTACAATCTCCACTTCGGCATTGCTAACAGTGGAGTTGAGCCAGGACTCTGATACTGCAAAGATATCGTAGTCATTTTCTTCCACAAGGGCCTTGGTCTGAATCAAATGATCTCTGTTTTTCAGCGATCGAACATTTAAATGTGCGATTTTCACTTTGGATTTGTGGATTCTCTTTTCCGGCAAGTTGTGGTTGATGTTACTTAATTCGGATGACTGCGCACAGCTCGAGGTGTTAACGTGAATATTTAATAAGTTCGCGAAATTTACACCAGTTTTCTTCTTCGTTTGAACTCGGGGGCGACCAGAAGCAACTGGAATAAGGCAAGCCTGTGATGAGGTCCTTCTATTGCCTGCTCTCGAGCCTCGTGTCTTGATTAGAAGACCTAAGGAGCGCAGCTTGGCCCAGGTGGAAGGAGGAACTGGTAGTGAATCACAACACGCTTGAGTGGAGTTGAGCGGCTTCCACCAACTTCGCAGGGAAAGAAGGCTGTTTCTTGAATAGCTCGGCATGATTAATCTAGCGACTTGTCCCAATATTATCCAAAAACGTTAATAACACTGTCCAACCAGCAGAAGTGAGAGAAGTTAGATGTGTTTGGTATAAAATATTAAAATGTTGTAAGAGCTAATTTCTATGCAGCCTCACGGCGCATTACATTTGCATATATTGCATATATAGCGTCCAGTCCATGTATAGGGCGGGTTAGGAGGAAGAGAGTTGGACGAGGGTTGGAACATGCTGACAAGCAGCAACTAGAAGTTATACTATCATAGTTTGATCTAGCTCAGCGTATAATACAGTACCTTGTGTGCCAGAGGTTAGTTAGCGCCAGGCCCCAAACGCGCCAAAGGCGCCAAGAGCGTGAACCTCTTCAGTGCAGTTGCGGCCTTGGCGAGAGCTAACCTCTGGCATGGTTGAAGGAGCGTTAAAAGCCGTGATGACATGATCTGTCTGCAAAGGAGTATAAACGAATAAATTACCGGTAAAGATCGAACTAATCGAAAATATGATTTCAGTTATTTCAAGCCTAAGTGATTTATTTGTGGATGAGGGCGGGCCCGCGATACATTTATGGCAGTCATTATTAAATAGTGGGGAGAGTAATGGCGGAGTAGGAGGTAGCTTCGTCCAGTCTCGCCAAATATTTCAGTTTGCAGTAGCAAATGACAGAAATAATAGCATTTGTGACTGGTAAAAGACGAAATAGATCAACTGCATCGTCTGCTTCATCACCGGGAAGCGCCACATCCCCTGAAACGAAGAGCATTAGAAACTATCCTGGCGAAGACCTTCCCGCTGTTGACGAACCGCCAGATGAAATTTGGAAAGCCTTAAGCATGACGGAGATACTGGGCGGAAAAATTGATGAAATCCTCAAGAAGTTGGACAAGCTCGTCGCAATTGCGTCTGCAGTCAAGAATATAGAAAATATACTTGCTGCATTGGAGGAGAGAACGCAAAATCTTGAAAGATTCGAAGCAACCATCCGTCAAGATATTTGCGATGTGAAAGAAAGTCAGGAATGCATTGGGAAGGACTATGAAGAAATCAAAGAGAAACAGATTGGGTTAGACAGTATGATAAAACAGTTATTAGATCAGCAGACGAAGTATCAAGGAACGATAGAACAACTTAAGACCAGAGATCTTTACCTGGAAGCATATTCTAGGCGTGAAAATATTAAATTCCTGAACATCGAAGAGATTCCGTCACTTCGACCGGGTGTTGTAGAGAATACTGAAGGTGTTCTGCGGAAATTCCTTGAAGACGAATTGGGCTACGTAGATGGGGACAGTGTCGAGATACACCGTATTGGTAAGAAGAATACCGAGAACCCGCGTCCTATTCTAGCCAAGTTTTTGCGTTATAGAGACGTGGAAAAGATCCTAGGCCTGGGTTTCCGTCTCCGTGACACAAATTTCCAAATGCATGTTGACCTTCCAAAGGAATTAGTTATTCGACGCAAAGATCAAATGACAACTCTAAAACATAGGCACCCAAAGGGTAACTCGTGATTACGGTTTATGTTAAAAATATTCAAATATTTTAAAAGTCAAAGTTCTAACTTTCTTGTTAGTTACTTGATATCAAACAAACTATGTGACACATTTTATTATACGCACAGCCTCTTTTTGAGTGGATTTCTTTATCTTCGCATTTTGCAACATTTTTCCCGGCGCTCTCAAGTGCCGGATATATTTTATAATGCTATTGGGTTTTTTCATAGATCGACGTCACATCCGGTTCATACGGGAACTTTGCCATGCCAAATGACGGCACGACGGGCAAAACGGGGGCAAAACGCCATTTACTTTGCGACTTTGCGTTTGTTGCAAAGAGAGATGCAGTATACCGGATAGTTACGCAGTTTTTGGTTGCTCAAATCGCTAGAATAGAGACGAAGGTAAAAAAATATTTTACAGTATCCAAAATAATTGTACACAAAGGGAATCAGCACAAGACGTTCTTTCCCGTTTCCGGGTCTAATCCGATCCGCCTGGCAATCAATCAAATTTAGTCTAGAGTTTTGCTCCCCTTGCTCAATCTGATCATGAATTTACACTGACTGGACTAATTAGCAAAACAAAAAGACAAGAAACTGATATAAACCGCGGTTGAACGGCAGACAGCAGCTTGCTGGCTACAAATCAGGACAGCAGCGGAGAGTTCAGTCGTATTGGAGCTATTGTAATATTGCGTGACATGAACAAAGTACATAGAAGGTTGTTTACCATTCGCACGCACGCTTTCATCAATGTTCATAACAGCTTGGAAATTCCCATATGCCTTTAGAATAGACTCGCATACCAATTTATGTTAAAATTTTAATTTACCATAGCGCCGGTGGCCTTTTTTACAAAAACTACTAGCCTCCCAAAAACATAGCATGACTTCGGGCTTGAAACGGAAATAACAGTGGAAGGTCAAATGACGTAATTGATTTTAAAACCTGCAGGTTATGTTCATCAGGTTCCAGTGGATGGAAAATATTACTTGTAATCCCGATAACTAGCCATTCTAAACATAGAGAAATTATGATATATTCAAAAGTGGCATTATTGTTTCCGTTAGGTAGTTAGATGCTGGCCTTTCAGCTGATTTGGGAACATGGTTTTAAATGTTTTTATTCAAACGCGGCATCTGTCAGCTTGCGTGACTGACAACTTTGACAGATTTTGCTTTACAACGAGTCAAGGGTTTAATTAACTCGTTTTCTACTGACATCTCCAGCTTCCCGAGAGAAATCTTTATAAATTCGCCTTCACGAAATTCACATACACTAAACTCTGTCGACGATCAATCGAGACTGATCTTAGTCACACTTGTTCTTCATATGCTCTCCGTGTGCAATGAAACATGACTATATTTGGCTAAAATATGAAACGACAGGAATGAGGTCATATTGTAAATAAATCACAAGGCCACGAGACACGAAGGTGAGGTGGGAAATATCACGCACAACCAAATTTACAACAAATATTTCCAAATTAATCTGTGCATGAAAAAAGGTTTTGATAAAAAGAAAATATATATTTATCTATATATGTCTATGTTCACCATGCCAAATACTAACAAACTCCTCACCGGGTTGCAATCCTTGATCTTTTTCTGCGAACTAGCACTTGATCAGTTTATGGAGTGTTCTGCCTCTGGACTGGAGTGTTCTATACGCGGCTATACGTCCAGCTGCTGGTACTGACACAACATATGAGTACAAGTATAAGGACATAGCTTGTTCAGAATAATATCGAACAAATTTCTGCCCATCCATTGCGTTGTTTGGGTGAACACAAAGTGTATTTTCCCGGCCGACGTTGTGAATTCGTGTGAATCCATGATGCAGCGCCTCACTGATTTGCGAATCTAAAATATGTCTTCACACACTGCTGTAAACCATACTGTGCAGCACCGTGTTTTTTATTATAAATGTTTCCGAACTGGACAAATTAAACCACATGCACAGAGTCTGTGCATTAATGAAAATGAGTGAAAACGATAGCTCGCGCGTCAGGAGTAAGCCGGTCGGCAGTACTCGGGCAGGCGAAATTAGCCGAGCAGGGACCGAATATTTACACCACCGAGTGACAGGATTGCCACATCACAATAACTCTTGATTACACATGCGCGTAATCCACAAGTTAAAAAGGCCAAGCAGACGAAAATTCCGGCTTCCTTCAGCAGATTTCAACCGGATAAACTCTACATCAGAGGTAAACTTTGGCCAGTTGGCAAAGAGCTATAGCTTGATAGCGAGGCCTCAGCAGAACTATTATTACAAACGCTTAAACTGTTTGGGGAATGCTCAGGATTGAGAATAAATGAAAACAAAACTGAAGCTATATGGCTAGGATAGAAATGAGGATAAAAAGATTGCTGGACGAAAATGTTGCATCATGGAAAATCATTCCGTTTAGTATATTCGATCACTTAGGTAGGAAGTTGCTTCTAGAATCCAGGTACTCTCTAAACCTATTAAAAAACTTAGACAATTTACCTCAATTATATATTAATGTGCTACACTTTTGGGAAGAAATAAGAGCACATGATCAAATCATTCTCGATGGTAACACAATCGCCGTTATTTTGAACAACACCGAGATAAAAATAGGTGACAAGCCAGTGTTTTACAAATCGTGGTTTAACAAAGGCATACACAAAATTGGTGATCTGTTGGACGATAGAAAAGCCTTTCTCTAATATGAAGCTTTTCAAGAGAAACACTATTTCTATAAAACTTTTACAGAATATTTTGGAATTATAAGTGCAATCCCAAGGCAATGGAAACGAGCAATAAAACTTGGAAATGCCCAAAAACCTAAAGTGAATCGGGACAAAATGCTAATCCACCCTCAGCTGTTACAAACAAATAAAATTAACAAAAGATTAGTGCAGAATAAGTTTATTCCACCCACGTCCGAAAAATTGATACTAAAAGAATGAGTGAAAAAAAATTATCTTAGAGCCATATATCTGTTACCGTACGTTGTTACTCGCGAAACAAAACTGAGAACATTCCAAATCAAAATATTACACAATATTTTACCTACAAATCCTTTTTAAACAAAATAAAAAATAAAGGACACAGAAATGTGCCCGTTTTGTGAAAATGATAAGCAAACCCTGCATCACCTGTTCATAAACTGCGCTGTTGTTAAAAACTTTTTGAAAAACTTCAAAATTTGGTGGAAAACGAAAACACAAGAATCTATACATTTGCTTTCAAAAGATATACTCTACGGTATATATACCAAGGATGATATCCTCATATCTTGCCTACAAATGTAATATTGCTAAGAATTGATAGCACGGCTTACTACAATTGTGATTCAATTATAATTTCTTAAAAATCGATAATTTCAATTGGGATTACATTTGTTGGTGGGATTACATTTATGAACTGCTATATAGCAGCCCACAAATGTAATCCCTCTGTTGCATTGGTTTCTGATAATAAATTATATGTCTGCAATCATTTACATGTCTGTAGCGGTGGTATGCCAATCCAACATTTTTCCAAGATGTCACAAGGGTCATGTGACATCCATTCTGATTACGTCACGAGTCACGCGACGTTCAAAAATCCTATTTTTTGCTTAAATCTCGCTCATTTTAAAAGCTATGACTGTCAAACTTTACTAGGTGTCACTTTGAGTTGCTATCGCTCACTTGACATGATGAAGTCAAAAGTCACGTGAATTTTGATAATCCTATATTTTGCTTACAGCTCGTTCATTTTTTAAAACAGCTACACCTGCTGCAAAATTTTGCTACGGGTTAATTTGAATCACTATCAGTATCACTCACTTGATATGATGACGACACAAGTCACGTGATTTGTAACATCATCATATCAAATGAGTGATAATGACTCAAAGTGACACCTAGTAAAGTTTGGCAGTCAGCTTTTAAAACTGAGCGAGATATAATTGAAATATAGGATTTTTGAAAGTCACCTAACTTGTGTCTTCATCACAATGGATGTCACGTGGTGGTCCTTGTGACATCTTGAAAAAAGTTTGCTTGGTGTACCACCCCTACATGTAAATGATTACAAACATGTAATATGAGCTAGAAACCAGTTCAACAGAACTGCTATATAGCAGCCCACAAATGTAATCCCGCCCACAAATGTAATCCCAATTAAGATTTTCGATTATCGAGTTTTTACAAATGATAATTGTATCAGAATTGTACTAAGCCGTGTTATCATTTATGAGCAATATTAGATTTGTAGGCAAGATATGAGGAGATTTTTTAGGGGGATTATATTTGTGGGCAGGGATTACATTTGTGGGCTGTACACAGCCTCTTAAGATCATTTATGGCATTTTTGATTAATTTCAAATCAATTAAAGTGATTTTCTGACGTCATCAAAAAATCTAAGATGGCTACCATAAAATTCAAGATGGCGAAAGTATGACGCCATATGACGTAATAGTTAACACCGTTAATTAGTAAAAGATACATTATGAACCAATTAATTAGATTGGGGTGTTGCTAACTCCTATAATAAGAAAGTTGAAGAAGGAAGGCAATTTGCCCCCACCCCCTTTAACTTTATTATAGGTGTTAGCGTAGATGTTAGCCTTCTTGACACCAGATAAAGCCCGGCCTGGATAAGGTTAAGGTAATACTTTATCCATTCCCGCCACTTATTGCCAGTTACTACTAGTTTGACTTGTGACGTCGTTCACAAGAACAGAAAGAGAGTTTGCAACTACATCTGCCGGATTCGCTAATAAATAAAGTTTTATGGAGATTTTTGAGAAAAAAAAGAGTGAAAACAAATGATGCTGGCTTATATAACTGAATACTTTCTATGGTACTGTGGTACCGATTTGACTGACATAAGGTCATTTCTGGCATTTTCGATTATTTTCAAACTATTCAAAGCGACTTTACCCTGGGTGCCAGAGGTTATTCTCGCTCTGGCATTGTGTCCACTGAGTCACGCAGGCTGGAGGCCGATCGCGAGAAGAACCTCTGGAACAGTTCGCCAAGTTCTTTGATGGCGCCGAGCGAATAACGAGACAGTTGATATCGTCACATCCAGAAATCCGGACGCGGACGGTAATTGGACAACAGATAAGCTGTTTCTAAAAGACTGTCGCCTGATTATCACGTGCACACAGTATGTGACAGTATGTTGCTCATTTGTATTTGGTCTGCTATGGCATTGGAGAAAGTTTCCACAGAGCAAAAACCTCAACTTAGTTCGATACAGGAATTCATCTTGAAGAACGATGTGTTTGCGTGCCCCTTTGGTTCAGGAAAATCTGTTTTCAAGCTGTTTCCTAATGTTTGTGTCCGCCTGTCTTCTTGTGTTGGCTATCCGATTGTTGTGTGCATTCTAGGGTTTGCAATAAATGAGTTTCCTGCGGTACAGAGGAAATCGGAAACGTACTTGCGTACAGCAATGTTTAATAAAATATGCGCACATCCTTCGCCTTCGACACTTCAAACATTTTATGTGAAAACATCTATGGACCGTGAACTCGGACTAGCCAGTTAGTGATTTGTTCTTCCAAGAAGAAATAATTGGCGGATTTGGAAAGATATTTGCGAGGTGTGGAAGGCCTCTTATGAGAGGACCCAGTGCTTCAAGATAATACTTTTTAAGTTCGGTGCAGTTGGATTATAAGTTGTTACGAACGAAACTAAATGTTTGTTTTGTTTGGTTCGTTGATCGAGAGCCGACCCCCTTTGTTGAAAGGAAACATCTTTCAAAATTTTCGAGACATATGTATCAGGATATCCGCTCTTAATTAATGAGGCGGCTTTGGAAGTTTGGGACTTTTTTGCGAATTTTAGTTAGTATGTAAAGTTCCGGAACTCGAATTTGTTTTGACGAAAGCAAAGCCATTTGAAAGTTATTTCGTTAATAATCAGTTCTCATTGAACAGGGTTTTGATAAGAGTAAATACCCTTTCCTCTGTTTGGAGAATAATAGGGTTTTGGAGCAGTGTATAAATGCTCATGCAGTATTATTGACGAGTAATGATCCTTTTTTCTATTTTTGTCATAAGTGTTTAAAAGGACTGTTGTTGTTGTTCTCTTGTCGGCTTTTATTATTATAGTTTACTTGTTGACTAGATTTTTAAGAGCTTTTTCCGTTCGTGAATAGTTAGGTTGTCTTGTACGGGGTAGAACTCTATAATACTTATGTCATATTTGACATTTTAC